>BDJD01007211.1:4026-28791 GCA_002564525.1 Rosa multiflora
AGTCCAAACAGAACGTCATCATCTCAACAAGAAATAAAGACCCAGCAACATCTTCATACAAGCTTTCCAACGTAATCTACAATCACCACACAGCAATCTCATTCAAGTATCAAAACAATTCCAACTAATTTAATTAAGCCTTCAGTAACAATTCTCCAATGTCCATAGAACCCTACTTATTCCAACTCCAACTCTCAATCAACAAACCAACTATAATTAAATCAACTGATGAACTCAAAACATGATTATGAATTCAAACGTTCCGGACAACTCTACCACAACACCAATTCCCTTTAATAACTCCAATTGAATCCAAATAGGAACTGAATTCATAATAAGAAGGCATAATTACCTGAATTTGATCAATACCCAGTCAAGGAGCCTTCACCCAAAATCTCTCTCCTTCACTCAATCCATAACGTACTGCTCAACTCCAACCTTTCACTTGCCAGAGTTTTTCGATCAAAATCCAGCTCCACTCCTCTATCTTTCCTCAATTCCATACCTTGATTCAAAAACATTTATCAATTTCCCCCAACCTTTAGATCAATTCGAAAATACCAACTGCATAGCATAAGAGCTTACCGTAGCGGTGAACTGATCCCAATCTAGACTCCAAAGCCCAAACCTTTGATTTTTGATACTAGAATGGAGATGAGAATATCAATGGCTTCTATCCCGCGGCCATGTCTGACTTCTCTGTTCTCAGCAAGCAAGGATGGGTGAGAAAGTGATTGAGTTTTGGGTAGATGTAGGTGAGATGACGATGGGTGTAATCGGTAGTTTGATTCGACGACGTACTGAGGCGGCGAGGTTGGTGTGACGTAGGAGAGGAGCTTAGGGAGGGTTCTGGAGGTTCGGAGGTCGGAGAGCCTGGTGGTTTTCTGCTTCTGCTTTTGCTTCTTCGAGAGAATGGAGGCCACGGTTGCATCATCTGTACCTGTAGAATTTGTGAAGATTGGGTTTATTTAGTAAGAGGTCGATTGGGTGGGAGATTAGAATTTTAGTCGAAATAAATAGGCGGGTTCTCAAAATATGTGGGGCACTTATTTACGGCACACTCTAAACGCATGTCGTGAAAGACCAATAAGAAAAGTCTTTTACGGCGTGCTTTGGCACATATTAAAAGCATGCCGTGGAAGACCAACTAGAAAAAGTCTTTTACGGCGTGCTTTGGCACGTATTAAAAGCATGCCGTAAAAGGCTAACAGAGAAGAGTCTTTTACGGTGCGCATTCAAAGCACGCCATAAAAGACTAAGCAAGAGGAGTCTTTTAAGGGGCTCATTTGGAGCACGCCGTAAAAGGTTACAGAGAGGAGTCTTTTACGGCGCACATAATATGCACGCCGTAAATTTTAGGCGGTAAAAGCCCAGATTTGGTGTAGTGGAGGGAAAGTTCCCGCTATGTGTAAGTAAAGTTCATTTTGGAAGCGAAGGAATGAGTGGCGTATGGAGACGCATCGAAACCTCTAATATATTTTCCTTGAGCATACAACACAAAAACAAAAACTGTTGTGTGACAATTTGCAAACTACACTCATACAACAGATATAACTATTCTATTGTACAATGAAGTACCAATTTGGAGCCAAATTTGGGGTCGATCTAGGAGGGAAATTTGCCGCTATTTTTTTTTTCATTCACACAACGAACTATTCTTATAACCGTTGTGCAATGGCCTTCTAAACAAAAACTTTAGAATTTTAACCATCTTATACCACGTAAGTTTACTAAACAGGTTGTCTGATTCACTTTTCTTCATCACACAACACTTTTTTTTTCCCGTTGTGCAAAAAGTGTTGTCTGTTAACGTTTTTGGTGTAGTGATTTTACCTAATTTTTAATCCAGTTAAAGAAAAAAAAAATATGTAGTACTTGTAACCAAAAAAGAGCCTTTCTTTACTTTGTTAAATGGAGAGCTAAAATTTAGGAAACATGGCCACCGTGGGAGAGTCTTCTATGCGGTTGATCAACAAAGGAGAGCTGACAGGACCCGCCCCGGATTTCACCCCGAAATCCGAAGTGGCCCTGCGGGGCCCACCTTAGAAGAAATTCTACCAAAAATTTGGCGGAACTTCCCCTAAAAGTAGGCTACCCAAAACCTGTAGGAAAACATTTACACTTCTAAATCATTCATCCTTATTCTCCTGGAGCCACCCTGCTCTCCAAATCACAACATTTCCCAATTCACAAAACACAAAACGCAATTTGAATAACATTAATCCCACAGGTAATCAGAGCAATTCTAATAGAAAGGATAAACAAGGAAAACCTAATTCAAAAGAAAACGCGGAAGCCATGCTGTTGACTATGCCTCAACTCCATGTACGCCCGACCTCAACTAATTTCGCCTGCAAACTGGGCATTTGAAACCGAAGGGCCCAGGGGAAAAGTATTGAAAAACACATTAGTGTAAGTGGACAAAAATAAATAATTAAGATGATTTAAATGAAGCAAACTTAAATACTTTTCCCACTTATTTAAATTTATAAAACTTCGATGCATGCAACGTTTATAAAACTTTGTTTCTTAAAAACAGGAGACTGGAAACTAGAAACTGTAAATCAAACCCACTGAGTATCGTATCCTTGGACTAGACCCCGCTAGCCCATAAATAATATAAAAGTAGGGGAAGAAGATAGCCATACAAATGAACCTCCCAGGCTCGGGTGATAGCCTCCCAGGCTAAAGTACACCCATATACTCCCGTTATATACCCACACGCCACTAAATGTAGCGATTAGGATACTGGGCTTCAGCATTACTGTCACAAAGACAATAACCACCACCACAAAGGCGGACGGGCTTCGGTAATCCCATCACCTCGCCACAAAGGTGGACATATCAATGCTAGTATGATAAATAATCACCCAAAGTATGGCAAAAAGAAAATCCAAAAACCACATAGATCCATAAAGTTTCCCCCAAATTCTCACAGTAAGCCGAAAATATCATCGACATGTCCCACACGCCAAAAGTATCTCAAATCAATAGCAGAAAGGCGAGATCAAATTATAAATCACAATTCAGAAACAAAACTGAAACAAGAATCATCAATAAGGCATTCCCAATGCCAAAACCGAAAGTCGATAAATAAATAAGAAAATGACAATAAATCAACGGCGTGTCCCACACACAAAAATATTCTCGGGTCAATGATGAATAAGCAAGGAAGTTCAATAATGAACTAATATTCCATTTTGGAAAAATACCATGGAAAATACTTTGTTGAAAAACAACATAAATTAAAGTTTCGAATCCGAGCATAACAAAATTAATATCCGAAATTCACAACCGGAATAAATCATAATCACTTCATGAAAAACATTATTGAAAGCAAATCCACGAGATAAACCGAAATCAAATTCTGAAATCAATTCATATGCTCAAACGGTAATATAATAATTAAATAAAGCATTAATTCAAGAAAATAAGCGCATGCATCATTATTTAAAACAAAAGTCCACTCACAGTACTATTCCGACGATCACGTATACGAGTTCCTTCATCGAGCAAGAGCTTGGTACGTCGCCCTGTACACAATTATTTTACATGAATAGTTATTCAACAAATTAATACGATTCCTAAAATCAATTCCTTATAATTACATCTCCACTTCTTCTCATATTCAACCCAAATTATACCACTAATACCAATTCGTTAATTTAAAGGTTCCAAGGAAGAACTGAGAGATATCCGACGGTCGGATTCTCGTAATCCGATAATCGAAACCCTAAACTTCAAAAATTCATAATTAATTCCAAGCTTCTCCAAACTTCACCAAATTTCATATACAACCTCTAAAACAATGATAGGATTTAATGGACTAAAAACTAAAGTCAAATGGCAGCCGGAAGCGCTGCCACGCGTCTGCTACAATGGCGGCGCGTGGGATTCACGTGCCACCTCCACCAGCTCCGATGGCCGCCAAATTTTGGCAACAACACCTACTCATCAAACTGAATACTTTTCTTAACTACAACAAGTTCCAATTTTACCTTGAAGAGCTCCAATTCAACCGGTGAAAAATTTCCAGAAATTTGAATCGGGTTTCTCCTTGATTCTCCCTCTACACTGCAAATCGTGGCTCAAGGATAGGGGGGAAATGATCCTTGGCAAAAACCGCACCGTCGACGCCGGTTTGGTGGCCGGAGAGGGCCGGAATCGGGAGAAATTGCCGGAAAACGTCAACTGCTACAGTAAACTTCCAAGCTTCAAATCGTGCTTCTCCTACCAAATCGTGACAACCCACGACCACCAGCATGTAGAGGAGGAGGAGGCGAGTCGGCAGCCACCGGTAGCTAGCCAATTGGTGGTCGAACGACAACCAATCAAAGGGAAGAAGGGAGGGCCGACGCGGGGGAGAGAGGAGAGGAGAGAGAGAGAGAGAGAGAGAAAATCTCGGGGCAGGGGGTAGGTTTCCCGAAATGGAAACTTACCCTGGTAACTTTCTATATATATAAAGTTACCAGAACAGTAACTTTAGTATTTAGGCTATAACTTTTCCATACTAACTCCGATTTTTACGTACCACATATGCACGCGCTCAGTTTAACGTCCTCTACAACTTTCATGAAAGAAATTTTCTCAAATTTTGACCTGAACAAAAAGTCAACTTTTAAGGTCACTAAAAGTATCGAAACAAAGTAAAAAGTGAAAATAGTTGTCGTTTACCGTCCAAATGACTAGTAAACGGGTAAATTAAGATACGGGACGTTACATGAGCACTCAAGTCTACTTTAAAGGGTCAATTTGTTGTTCAAGTCTTTGAGCTTGTCTTTCACACATTTCCATCACTCTCTCCCAAAATGAAGTTAAGCTAATATGAACCTTCTCTTGGAACACTCAAGTCTACTTTAATGGGTCCATTTGTTTTTCAAGTCTTTGAGCTTGTCTTTTACGCATTTCCATTACTTTCTTCGAAAACGCAGTTTAGCTACTATGAACACCTTCTCTTGAATTGACGATTCCATCCTTTAATATTTTGATCCACACATTTCCTTATCAATCTTGTCTTACATTGATTATTCCATCCATTAACATTTTGATCCACACATTTCCTTGTCAATCATATTTGTCTGTGTACTAGTCAAGTCTTTGGATGTGCTATGAATTCACATATGTTGATCAAAAATTAAGCAACCTCTTTGAATTAGTAGTATGTGTGTATATATATTAAACCATCTCCAGCCAGTTTCTCTTGTAACTCTCCTCAGTGAACAATTCCACACACTTTGCATATCCATCATGCAAACAATGGAGAGAGTTACTTGGTTCTTTCTGGTATACTTGATCTGTTGTGAGGCGGCTAGCTGCTTAACTATGGCAGCACAAACCAACCTTAACATCACCACTGACCGGTATGCTCTTCTTGCTCTAAAAGCCCATATCACCAGTGACCCTCAAAACATGATCTTTACCAATTGGTCAATCACCACCCCTGTTTGCAGCTGGGTTGGCGTCATTTGTGGTACACGCCATCATCGAGTCGCAGAGTTGAACCTCTCTTACTTTGGTCTCGTGGGCACCATTCCTTCTGAGCTAGGAAACTTATCATTTCTTGTTGATCTGGACATCCAAAATAACAGTTTCCAGGGTACCTTGCCTCACGAATTGGCTCGCTTGCGCCGGTTGAAGTTTATTAACTTGGGATACAACAAGTTTATGGGAGTGATACCGTCATGGTTTGGGTCCTTGTCCAAACTTCAAGGATTCAGGTTGTTTGGTAATCAATTTGAAGGTTCCATGCCAGCTACCATTTTCAACTTAACTGCTCTGCAAATAATTGATCTGAGTTACAACCAACTCTCAGGTACATACAAACTAATATACATACCAACAAAGTATTACTAACACCATAGCCAGCATGTTAAGGTATAAGATACACTTATTTCTAATTAATAATGATTGCATAGCAAGAGAATTGGAAAGCTAACAACGTTGTTGGAGATATACCTTGATGCTAACAATTTTATAGGTATGTCATAAATCCGTTTTATTGAATTAGTTAAAGAGATAATAATTGTGCATAAGCCGTGCATTTGAAACTTCAATTAGACATCTTGTGTGTAGATGATCAACTATAATATATAATTGTTAAGTTTTAAGAAATACAAAATGAGATTGGTGCTTTAGATCAACTAGAGAAGTTGTCAGTGAACTTCATTGCCTTAAAAAGGCCTATTAATTCCTATGGCTGTCTTCAAAATGTCTTCTTTGATTATTTTTGAGTCTATATGAAAACAGCTTGACTAGAAGACTTTTGAACACTATATGTCAACATTCTGAGCATTCAAAAGTTGGATTATTCTTATAACCAACTTGAATGTCCACTTCCATCCAAATGGTTGCAATGTAAACAACTTTTATTACAATTATCACATAACAATTTCAGTGGTTTGGCCCCTTAACCCAGACAAAGACGATTGATCTTAACTCGAACAATTTGACACACACACATAGAGATAGATAGATAGATAGATAGATAGATAGATAGATAGATATATATATATATATGCAATAATCATTTTATTTTTTGTCCTATATATCATAATTTATTCCTAAGTAATCATTTAATGTATGGTAATGATTATAAGTTTTCTCAATTATATATGTTTGAGGTAAGCAAATATCTAATTAATAATTATTAACAGGTAGAATCCCCAGAGAAATCGGGAACCTGACAACGTTGAAGGAGATCTACCTTGGTTTTAATAATTTCAAAGGTATAAAATTTGTTAATTTAAATGGATAATTAGTTACCTTGCATATATGCCCCATATTGGAAATTTTTTTATTCTTGAGAAATAGTATAGAGTATATCATATATCTTGTATAAGATGGAGTGTGTTGATTTTTCAGAAATTCCAAATGAGATCGGCACCTTGAATCTGCTGGAAGAGTTGTTGGTGCAAAATAATGCCTTAAAAGGGCCTATTCCTATGGTTGTCTTCAATATGTCATCTTTGACTAGAATAACTCTCCATGAAAACAAGTTGAATGGTAGAATTCCCAACAATATATGTCAACATCTTCCAAATATCCAAGACTTGAATTTGGGTATCAATCAGTTTAATGGTCCACTTCCATCCAAGTTATGGCAATGCAAACAACTTCTTCAATTAAATTTGAGGGAGAACAAGTTTAGTGGAAGAATACCCAAAGATATCGGGAACTTAACTCGGATAAAGAGGATTGGGCTTCACACCAACAACTTAACAGGTATTCATAATCTCAATTGCATATTTATTTAATTACCATTGTATATTTTTATAAACCGGTTCATAGAATTATCAATCCAAAAGATAATATATTTTGATAATAATATTATATTGTAGCCATCATGATTTAGACAAATTTACACCTGTTTTACATAATCTAATAAGGCAACGTTACTAATTTCCTAATTGAATTAAATTTTTAATTATTTATTCCCCCCACCCGCAAAAAAAAAAAATCATCTCTTTATTTTACCTCTCTCCTCACTTTCCCATGTTCAAAAAAAAAAAAAGCAAGAAATAAAAATAACAATAAAAATTTTCTCACGAACCTATTGTTTGTGGTTTTCTAGTATCTAATGATGCCAAGGTGTTGATATAATTGTTGCAGGTACTATACCATATGAGATTGGTTATCTTCCAAATTTAGAGATATTGTACTTGGATGAAAATAATCTAAATGGACATATCCCATCCTCGATCTTCAATATGTCCACAATAATAGATATAGATCTTAGCTTCAATAAGCTTTTAGGTAGCTTTCCAGCAGATATAGGCCTTAGGCTTCCAAACCTAGAAGTGTTTGAAGTAGCAGGGAATCACCTCAGAGGAGTAATCCCCAAATCCATCTCCAATGCTTCTGAGCTTCAGTATCTAGACCTAGGAGGTAACTCTTTTTCTGGATTTATTCCAAGCACTCTGTGCCTCTTGACAAACTTTGAATGGCTTAGATTGTCCATCAATAATTTGTCCGTTGACACCTCTACTCCAGAAGTTAATATTTTGTCTTGTCTGGCAAATATTAGAAATTTGAGGCATTTAGATTTCTCAAGCAATCCATTAAATGCCAAGCTTTCAACTTCCTTCTGTAATTTCTCTGCATCACTTCAATATATCAATTTAAGAAATTGCAGCATGAAAGATAACATCCCCAGTAATATAGGCAACTTGAGTAGCTTGATGTTTTTATCCCTCAGTGACAATCACTTAAGCGGGCCAATTCCAAGCTCAATGGGAAGACTATTGAATCTTCAAGCTTTGTATCTGTATGATAACACATTGCAAGGATACATTCCAGATGAACTTTGTCAACTTAAAAACTTAGGTGATTTGTATTTGAATGGGAATCAACTCTCTGGTCCTGTACCTTCCTGCTTGGCTAATCTAACAACATCTCTTAGACATCTAGTCTTAGTATCCAATTTGTTGAATTCCACAATACCATCTACCCTGTGGGGACTTACATATATCTTGGAACTAAACTTGTCATCCAATTTGCTAGTTGGACCTCTATCAGATGATATTGGTAATTTGAAAGTTGTTGTTAACATAGATGTATCATACAACCAATTATCTGGTAGTATACCAAGCAGCGTTGGGAGTTTATTGAATTTGGTCAGTCTCTCCTTAGCACATAATAATCTAGAAGGTCCTATTCCTAGTTCCGTTGCTACATGTTTAAGCTTAGAAGAGTTGGATTTATCTCAGAACAGTCTATCTGGAGTGATTCCAAATTCTCTAGTAGCACTCTCATATCTCAGGTACCTGAATTTGTCTTTCAACTTACTCCAAGGAGAAATTCCAACCGGCGGTCCTTTCACAAACTTCTCTGCTGGATCATTTGTTTCAAACCGTGGACTCTGTGGTGCATCCCAATTTCAAGTTCCACCATGCAAAAGAAAAACTAGTATGTCTGTTATTTTAGGGATCTTGTCAGCAATGCTTCTAGCGACCTCCATATTTTGGATGTGGATATTTCGCAGAAAGAAGAATGTGAAAGCAGTAGCACATACTATCTTGACAGCTCAAGTATTATGGAGACGAATTTCGTACCAAGATCTTCTAAGTGCGACAGATGGATTCAATGAAAGCAATTTACTTGGTACTGGTGGTTTTGGCTCAGTATATAAAGGAACATTGTCAGATGGGATAGACGTTGCGATAAAGGTTTTCAATTTGGAGTTAGAAGGGGCATTTGCAAGTTTTGAGGTTGAATGTGAAGTGCTAAGTAATGTTCGTCACAGAAATCTTATCAAAGTTATCAGTTGCTGCAGTCAAATTGATTTCAAAGGTCTTGTATTGAATTACATGCCTAATAGGAGCCTTGAAAAGTGGTTGTATTCTCAGAATACTTCTTTGGACATAATGCAGCGGTTGGATATAATGATAGATGTTGCATCGGCATTGGAGTACCTTCATCATGGTTATGAAGTAACTATTGTCCATTGTGACTTGAAGCCAAGCAACATCCTACTAGATGATGACATGGTTGCACATGTTGCTGATTTTGGTATTGCAAAACTCTTGGGTGGAGGAGATTCTATAACTCAAACCATGACCCTAGCCACAATTGGGTATATTGCTCCAGGTGTTGTACTCTGTTTTTACTTTAACTTTGAATTATGTATGTTGTCCTCAATTATGAAAATTTTTGTATTTTTTGTTTTTGTTTTTAAATCAAGTTTATATATGCAGAGTATGGAATGGAAGGAATAGTGACCAGAAGAGGGGATGTGTATAGCTTTGGTATTGTAGTGATGGAAACATTCACAAGAAGGAAGCCAACTGATGAGATCTTCGTTGGGGAAATGAGACTAAATCAATGGGTTGCAAATTTCCTAGTTGCAGATGCAATAGTTGAAGTTGTGGATGCTACCTTACTTGGAACCGAGGAGGATCATGACTTTGTGAGCAAGAGGGAGTGCTTATCATCCATTCTGAGATTAGCTGTTGCTTGTTCAGCAGAATCACCTGAAGAGAGGATAAACATGCAAGACGCTGTAGCCACGCTTAAAACAATCAAGATCAAGTTTTCAAAGGACAGTACTGCTGTAGGAGGTGTGGTGTTGAACCGTCGTCCTGTTTTGTAACTATGTTATTTGATTCAACGTAGTTATGTAATTGTACTATAGTGTGGCTCTGAGTTCTGATTCATGTTTGGTTGGTACTTTGCTCTCTACTCTGTATTCAAATATAACTTCCATCTAGCTCACTTTTGTACTTTCTGTGTTTTTCTGCTTTGGGCCTAGCTGCATAAATAAAGCAAAGCACTAGTATTTTCTCAAATTCTTCTATCTTTTAGTTCTTAGCTTACTCATCATGGTACAGTATCTATAACTAATCTTGATTCCTTTGAAGCTATTTGTAAGAAAAATCCAACTTTTGAAAGCTAGGAAGATCATGCATATATTGTCCGAAAGACTTCTAGTCAAGTTGCTTTCATGTAGACTCAAAATAATCAAAGAAGACATGTTGAAGACAACCACACGAATTGAACATTTCAAGGAAATGATGTTCACTGAAAACGTCTCTAGTTGATCTAGAGCACCAATCTCATTTAGTATTTCTTAAAAATTAAACAATTATTCGTTATAGTTGATTGTCTGCATATGTACGGTTATTATCTCTTTAACTAATTCAACAAAACCAATTTGTGACATACCTATGAAATTGTTACCATCAAGGTATATCTCCTACAATGTTGTTAGGTTTCCAATTTCTCTTGCTGTACAATAATTATTAATTAGAAATAAGCTTATCCTATACCTTGACATGCTAGCTACACTGTTAATAGATTAGGGTTCCAGATAATTTGTTGGTGGTTATAATTCATATTAATTATCTGCAGGGCAGATGAGTTGATGAAGATGGTAGCAAATATGAACCTGAAAATTGATTACCAAACAACCTGAATCCTTGAAGTTTGGATAAGGACCCAAACCATGATGGAATGGCTCCCGTAAACTTATTGTATCCACAGTTAATAAATTTCAACCGGCGTAGGCGAGCCAATTCCTGAGGCAATGTACTGAGAAACTGTTATTTTTCAAGTGCAGTTCAACTAGAAATGATAAGTTGCCTAGTTCCAGAGGAATGATCCTTGCGAGCCAAGGCAAGAGAGGTTCAAGTTTGCAACTTGATGATGACGTGCACATCAAGTTAATTATTAATTATTAATTAGAAATAAGCTTATCTTATACCTTGACATGCTAGCTACACTGTAAATAGATAGGGTTCCAGATAATTTGTTGGTGGGTATTTTAGTTTGTACTTGAGAGTTGGTTATAACTCAAATTAGTTATCTGTAGAGCAGATACGTTGAACATTGTAGCTGGTATGGAACCTGGAAATTGATTACCAAACAACCTGAATCCTTGAAGTTTGGATAAGGACCTAAACAATGACGGAATGACTCCCACAAACTTGTCGCATCCCAAGCTAATAAACTTCAACCGACATAGGCGAGCCAATTCCTGGGCCAAGGTACCATGGAGACTGTTATTTCTGAAGTCCAGATCAACAACAAATGATAAGTTGCCTAGCTTCGGAGGAATGGTGCCTGTGAGACCAAAGTAAGAGAGGTTCAACTCTGCGACTCGATGATGGCGTGCACAGCAAATGACTCCAAACCAGTTGCAAAATGGGGTGGTGGTTGACCAATTAGTAAAGATCATGTTTTGAGGGTCACTGGTGATATGGGCTTTGAGAGAAAGAAGAACAGACCGGTCTGTGGTGATGTTAAGGTTGGTTTGTGCTAGGGGTGGGCGTCGGGACCCGAAAGACCGAAGACCCGACCCGGACCGAGCAAAAAAACCCGATTCGGTTCGGTTTTAGTACGGAAAATCTCGGTTCGGTGCAAAGCCCGACCCGAATGTATATTTTCAGTTCGGTCTCAGGTTTCAAATATTCAGAGACCGAAAGCCCGACCCGACCCGATTTCTCCTCCATCTCAGCGAAACCATCTCCTCCCAAGCCAGCTGCCCAGCTCCTCCTCCTCCTAAACCTTTCCCTTCCATCTCAGCCTCTCGAAATCATCTCAGCCGCTCGAAACTGTCCTCCCAAGCCAGCCTCTCAACTCGGCGGTTTCGCAGGCAGCGGAGGCAGAGGCGGCCATGGAATGTAAGAAGGAGTCTAAACCAGAATCCAATAGAATTTTCAAAAAATAACAAATCAATCCCCATTTCTAAATTCGTTTTGTTTGGTTTTGTTGTTACAGGCAATCAAACAGAGAGTGTAAGAAATTTACCAGAGAGTTTGTGTTGGAAATCCGGAGGGGCGAGGAAGAGCCAAAGATCCTATACAAAACCCAATGCTGTTAATCGATGAAGAAACTTGATAACAGGAATAGACAGAGAGAGAGAGAGAGAGAGAGAGGGTTCACAGACCTGAAGGAATGACATGGGGATTTGGAGAGGGGGGGGGGGGGGTTTATTTATGTAATTGTCAAAGTGATTGAACTGCACAAATCTCGAATTGATCAGTTAGGCACAGTGAGAGACAGAGAGTTGAATTGAACAGAGAGAGACGCGCACACATATAAAAGATGGATGTGAAATTGGGAACTGGGAAGCGATGAGCCGATGATGGTACTTGATATGGCAGAAAAAAGGAAAAAAAGAAAGAAAGAAGAAGATATGAAGTAGAATTGCAGAAGAAGAAGAAGATGTGTCGAAGAGAAAGAGAGTATAGATTATAGAAGGTAAAAGAGGGTTCTGGGTTCTATTTTGTTTAAATTCTACCGCCTAGGACGAAATAAATATAAGCTTTGCACATTATGTATTGAGAGCATCTCGTGATCGAGTGGTTAGGAGCAAGCATTTCGTGTAAGAGGTCGGGGGTTCAAACCTCAACTCTTACTGAATTTTGTGTATATTTTGCATATTGGGCCCGAAAAGCCCGAAGACCGAACCGGCCAGTTTGGGATCGGTTTCTGTCGGTTTCTATTTTCGAAAAAGCCCGAACCGGCCCGGACCGATTGTTTCGGGCTCGGTCTCGGTTTTACCAAATTCCGGGCCCGACCCGACCCGAGCCCAGCCCTAGTTTGTGCTGCCATAGTTAAGCAGCTAGTAGCCTCACAACAGATCAAGTACACCAGGAAGAACCAAGTAACTCTTCCCATTGTTTGAATAATGGATGTGCAACGTATGTGGACTTGTTCACTGAGGATAATTACAAGAGAAACTGGCTAGAGATAGTTCCATATATATATATACATGCTGCTAATTTAGAGAGGTTATTGTCTCCGCTTACTTTTCGGTCAACATATCCAAACTCACAGCACGTCCAAAGACTTGACTTACACAGACAATTATGATTGACAAGAAAATGTGTGGATCAAATTGTTAAAGGATGGAATCGTCAATGCAAGAGAAGGTTCATAGTAGCTAAACTTCATTTTTGGAGAGAAGGAAATGCTAGAAAGACAAGCTGAAAGGCTTTACCAACAAATTGACCCACTAAAGTAGACGTGAAAGACAAGTTCAAAGACTTGACCAACAAATGGATCCATTAAAGTAAATGTGAAAGACAAGCGCAAAGACTTGACCAACAAATTGACCCATTAAAGTAGATTTGAGTGCTCTCCTTTGTCGATCAATCGCAAAGAAGACTCTCCTTAGATGGCCATGTTTTCAGGATTTTACCTCTCCATTTAACAAAATAAAAAAAGGCTCATTTTTGGTTAAAAGTACTACATTTTTTTTTTCCTTTGATTGGATTAAGAATTGGGTAAAATGCTCATATGGTACCTAAACTATCACAAAATGCACTTTTTGGTTCCTAGAGTATGGTGATTCCTTTCTTATCCTTCCATTGCATATCGTTCTTCTGTTGAATAAACCAGGAGTGTACGAGTCTGATCAGAGATGCAGCAAGTGTATGAAGAGATATCAGACTTGTGTTACTGTGCTTGAAATTATTTCTGACAAGTTCTAACATCTACATGGATTCAAAACTATCTATGATGTATACAATTCTGATTTTCATTTTACTGTATGACAACAAATAAAATTGAGTTGAATCTATCGTCTGGCTTTCTTATGGAAATTAGGATTACAACCATTAGATCATCAAGCTTAAGCTTTTTTGGCAGGACCAAGAATGTTATCAAACTAGTATACAACATGTGCTTGAAGACATATACAATGTCAATTAGTATGCAGTTCGGGCAAAACGTACAAAAGACAGCAGCAACATCAAATTCCAGCATCCTCGATCTAACCCTTCACCGTTCTAGCAACAATAAGTAGCAATCGACAATGATCAACCATAGAAATTCCAAGATTTGCACATTTCTCAAGAATCTTGCACATAATATTCAGACATCTGGTTATATGTGTGGTGATTCCTCTCGATTGATAGGTTAATGCACAGTCTGCACTGCACATAGAGAATTAAAAGTTTATTCGAAGTGCACCAGCTTATTTGAGGGAACATGAACCTTGTCAATATAAGCAAATGAAAGGAATTCATAGGTGAAGTCCAAATCAAAACAATAAATCATGGCACATTTTGTTAAGCAGGACTTTTAAAACCATTGCCCAAATCAAATTCAGAAGCAGTGTGTTAAACAAGCAGAGGAGAGAATATTGCATAGTTACCATTAGAACTGAGACCGTTGGTGATGTGGAAATAATATCATTTGGGAACCTTCTCTCTTCTTCCTCCGACACCATCTCCTAGCAAAGGACATTTGAAGATTTGAACTTCAGAAAGAGAGGGTAGCCTTTCAAATGGGAAAGACTGGAGCTTAGAGCATTCAAATATTTTCAACCTTTTAAGAGTGACTTGTCTAAACCCGACGTCATCCATGGTCTTAATATTCAAATTGCAGATGCTGAGAGAAGTAAGAATAGTAGGCAACAGTGCCTCCTCTGGAAATGAATCTATGTCTTCACATTCTCTGAAGTCAATTCTCAAGCTTATGTGACAGGTCAGTCTGTAGAAACCCCACTGCATACGATTTCCAATAAGCTTTTTGCAAGATTGAATGCCAAGAGATTGTAATTATAAAGGAACTCCCTCTGAAAATGATTCTGGACAATTGGTTATAGACAAGTGCTTAAGCAATGGAAGGAGGCTGTCCATGTTGTCTGGCAGTGATCTCAGCTTCTTACATTTATGGATATATGTGTCTTTTAGCTTTGATGCTTGTAGTCCTCCATCAGGAAAAGATACCAAATTTGGGCAGTCAGAAATGTCCAAGCTATTGAAGGATCAAAGTTCATGGTCTTGAGAAATAGTAAGGGATTTGGACTACAATGCATTAGTTTAAGTCATTCAATCTTTAAGAAGTAGTCTAATTGTAATCTTCCAGTTGGGATGGGAGAACCCAATAGATGTAGCTCACAAAGCTTAGGAAAAGCTCCGCCTTTCTCATTACCTCCAACTCCAACATAAGACCACTCTTGCCAATTTAACATGTTGCAGAATTTCACAACTTGCATATGTCTAAATGGCGTAACGACACATGTATCATCACAGTAAAACTGAGGACCTATTGAAATTAAACTACTTACCTAATAACATGAAGGTCCTGGAGGAAGGGTAGCTGCCCCAGTGGTCACAAAAAGCAATAACTTATACAATTGGAAAGTCGAAGACAAGACAACTGGAAAAGAATGATTTCCTAACCAACTAGGAAATCTTGTACCCCCATAAGAATGAATCATAAACATTTTTAGTTTTCTCTAAGGTTGGAGGTTAACGAGCACCTCTCTTTCCTTTTGTGAATCGTCAGTATCACCTCCCCATGAAAACACAAGTCCATCGAGATACTTCTGCTCCCTTATATTGGCCTTTAAAGCATCTTTCACATGGATGATATTATGAAGCCCTAAATATGAAGTACTTCTCGCAAATGTCGAAGCTTGTTTAACTTTGGAAAGCCAATCGCTGAATTCTTTCTCAACACAGTCACATAACATTTGAAGATCTTTCAATATTTTCCCGTATATGGTGGCATCCTCCCTAACTTTGTATTTCTGATATAAGATGGTGCAAGTTTTTCAGGGTTGCCAAGCTGGTGGGCAATTGAGTAAGAGCACGACAATCTGTCAACAGTAATGTATGTAAGTTATACAAATCACACACTACTACACTACATTGGGTAACATTTTGATTCGAGCATTAGACAACAGGTGCAAGTGCCTTAGATGTTTCAAGTTGCTTACAAAATTAGGCAACTCCTCAATATAAGAGTCTAGTAAAGTGAGCACACTTAAGCATTATAATGTTGGCAACAGATCATGTAGGACCTTGGTTGGAAGGAAGGAGTGAAAATGTTTACCTCTATAGAAGGTGCGCGAACCATTAGCTTTATATAAAGCCTCAAACTTAACATAGTCATGAATCTTTTGCTTTAATATATGAAAAATGACGTGTCTTGCTCATAATGTTGAGTGAAGCACTTTCCTCCAGTCTAACACCGAATTCTCCAGATACAAACTATGCCAGATAACTGATAAGGTCGTGCATGATTAATCAGTCCTTCGAATTTGTCCATGAATCAGCCTCGGCTATCCTGAAGACGTCACTGGAGCTGTCTCAGAACAAAGGATAGAACTTGTCATCAGATTCTTTGGAAAGCTTCCGCATGTCAGACGGGGATTGGCCGTTGCAGTCGCCAGAGGTGGAGAAGAATGTAGGGACGGAGGTGGTGTTTGGCTCCAAAACCAGTTGGTGTGCAAACTATCTCTTTTGAGCGTGTGAGCAGGCGTGCCAGCACCGTGGGGTGCAGTCGTCGGGGGAGTCCCTTAACCTGACTTCTTCTTCAAGCTTTGTGGACGAGGAGAGCACCAACCTCACCATAGGATTCTTCTCTAGCCTTTGGAGAAAGGACTTCTTGCCTTACGGATAAGGACTTTGGATGTGATCTCTTCGCGTCACCAAATCGATACTCAACATTGTAGGTTGAGCAGAGCAATCACTGGGAAGTGTTGAGAAAGCACGGGTTTTGCTAAAGCGTGACTTTAGCTTCGCGGGGTTGCGAGGGCGTTACCCTTGCTTCACTGGTAGTATCAATGGCAGTAGTACTGGCAGTCGGCTCGGAGAGACTAGGACTGGAAGTACGGTCGCTGGGTTTCAACAAGGTTGAAGGTTTGCTCCGGGGAGGCTTTGTAATCGCTAGGATCGATTGATTCGAAAGAGGTGTCTCTTTCTGTATCGTCTTTAGCCTCTATATATAGGCTGCTTGTAGATTCACTTTCCAAATAGGAATTAAATACTATATTTTAGGCCACAATTATTGGCCTTGAATCAAATCAAAACTCTTAATAGTTTTGATATTATCATAAGTAATAATTAATAATTATCCTCTGTCGCCGCTAGAATATAGGCAAGGGCATGCACATCTCCTTGTGAAATACAATTAAGGATAATTGCCATCTGTTCACGTCCCACATGCCTTACCTCAATAATCATTGATTATTTGTTTGCATGCATATGTATATATGTGTGTGTGTATATATATATAGCCCACGTACTCATGCAGCTCGCATAATTGACTTATATATATATATATATCTCCTTTGTTGACCTTCGCGAGCAAGACTTAATTGAAATATATATGTGTAGCCTTGATTCTTGCGCCAAGCTTTGCTATCCTTTCGCGAATGTTTTAATTGCGAATGTATTTGCTATCCACAGTGAGGCTAGCCCACGTCCACTACGAACCTTCAATGTAGACCAACTATTTTCAATTACCAGTGCCAGTTTGCACGTCAACCTCCTCTTTTCTTGGGCAATACTTGGTAATCAAGCCAACACATCTCCTTAATTATCAAATATTTGATAATTAATCAATGAATATCCATATTTGCCTCAAGATCGCTTGATCTCCACGTAGGCTTTGTTTAGCCTCTAAACAATATATTTCGAACTTATCGCAAATAAATAGCTTGGGCCACGGATATTGGCCCGGATTTCTTCGAGTCCCCCTTGTCGGGAAAAAATGTTATTTTAATTGGGTTCAAACATTGCCCCCCAGACCTCGAAGTCAAAGTTCCCCGTCTTGACTGAAGAGGTCTTGAGTCAGTACTAATCGTGTAACAACGTCGTTTTAAAGCCACTTCCATTGGCCTAAATGAAACTTGATAATTCAACAGGCCTCAATTGCTAGGTCGTGAAACTTTAATGACATTAAGTCATCTTGACGTGCAGCGAGATAGCTCATAATCAAAGCGGCACATTAACTTATTGATAATCATGTGATGAACATGAATACCTGGCACTTTGATCACAGATGATATTAACTATTTCTGATGAATTTTCACCTTTCGCGAAATATGTTATGTCGAAAAATAGAGGCCATAGATACTGGCCTTGTTGGATAGCTACTTATCTTTTGTGCCTATGTTTTGACCCCAATATTAGTCTAGAAGGACATGATCACATCGAGCATTGGTGTAGGCCTAATAGTCGCATGAGACGAGTTACGTGTAGGAGCTTCCCTTAGTTTATTCTCAAGGCTCTGAAGAAAATAATAAATGCTTGCTCAGGTAACCGTCATTAGCATGAACCATTTGCATCTCTGACAGTGTTGGAATTTGGATATGACAACAGAGGGCCACATGTACTGGCCTTGAATATTGGAGACCACTTTCATGTCATGTGGATGAATCACAATCTCATACAGCATGGAGGCAACCAGCTATGCCCCCCCAGTGTTAGGAAACATATATTTTAATCATGTACTGGCCTTGAATATTGGAGACCACTTTCATGTCATGTGGATGAATCACAATCTCATACAGCATGGAGGCAACCAGCTATGCCCCCCCAGTGTTAGGAAACATATATTTTAATCATGCAATGCTAAGGCCATCAACCATGAATAGTCAAGACCAGCATATGCAGAGACTAAATCAAGCTATCATCCGGTCTGGCCATACTTGTTTCTTATATTCGCCAACAGTGCTTCACTGAAGTAGAGTTTCAACCCCCTATAATGTTTGACTAACTATGTGTCTGAATTGACCGTTGTTGCTTCCTGCTGCTAAACTTTTCTTGTCGTAAAATAGCCTCCGGTTAGGCTACTTGGTATGTATATCTTTCCAAAGCAGGCTTTATCAACAACCGTGTTTGAATCTAAGAACTCCAAACTTGGATTTAGATACACTGAGCCAAAAAGCCACTTGGGTTGGCCTACGGTAACTAACTATTGCTCCATGCCAATCACCGCTGCAACTCAGAATTCTGCCTATGTGAGAAGAAGCAATTACCTGCTGCCCTGCGTAACTGCATTGAAAACAAGTGCTGCATCCTAGATTTTCATCAATCAGACCTCTCCATTGCATCTCCAGCCAGGCATAGCCTGCAATCATAAAGCCCATGAAACTGAATTTCTTTCAGGCATTCCATCAAACACCTTGTGTGCATATCTCAGATTCTCAAATTTATGATGAAAATCCAACAGAAACAGCCCACAAAGGATCAATCTATCAACAAAAAGCACAACCAATCACTGGGTCATGGGGATTGAACTTGATTCTTCGTAGAAACAGTGGGAGATTACTCCAGATTGGACATGTAGCTCCCCGCAGTTCTGCTCGCTGCCAGAGGAAACTCTCTCTGAAGGTGCTTTAGCGTCGAAAGTCCTCCGCTTTGCTCTGTCTCGACGTCTACCACTGGAATTGGTATATTGTACCACTCAATGGCTCTTTGATCGACTTTGCCTCAGAGCGTGCCTCTTGGTGGAAGAAGTTCTGGCGCAGCTCTTCGTTAGATCTTGTCTCGCTCACGAGACTGCACTGGGCCTGAGTGCGCTTGGCCTAACTCAGCGAGCGCCACTTCCTCGATCTTGGCGAAGGGATTTTAGCAATGAGCTTCGCGTAGTTGTGCGTTCGCGAAATGTCCCTTGCGAGCGTTTGATAACTCCTTGCCCCGCAACCGTTCACTGAATGTCACTGTTGGCCTCCTTTGCGAACTGATTCTTTTCGCGGCCATCTCTTTCGTGGTCACTCGCTTATGTCCTCACTCGCTGCCACTCCTTCGCGGCCACTCGCTTATGTGGTCACTCTCGTAACTCTCGTTTTGTCTTTTTTTTTTTTTTTACTAAAAGAAAGATGCAAACTGAAAATTGACAGAGAATTAAAAGCAAAGAAAGAAAGAATCTAGCGGCGACTCATTTGGCTAACCTCTAGAAGGTCACGAGGGAGGCCATCTATGCTTTACTCCAAGCTCCGACGTATCAAAATTTATAACATGAAAACTTTTCTTGTGAGAGCTTGCAGGAAAGCAACAAAGATACTTCACGTCAAACACTTGAGAGAAATTTGGCTCGTAAAAGGAGTAATATGGCCCGCAAGTATCTTTGTTGGTTGACGAAGCTAGATCTTCAATTGCAATTTTGGAGATAATAATGTCCCAAGATCGGCTTTGTCGCCAACTACCATATCATAGAACATGCTGTCTCCAGAATTAGCCACTGCAGGTTGGCTTTTGTATTTGACCACTTGTTGGTCTGAATTCTCCATATCAAGAGCTTCAAAGAACTTGAACTCCTGCTTGTGAGTTTTGGAACCAATAATTAAATTATAATTATCATCATACTCATCATATATTGGCTCTGCATCGAGATCATATTTAGAGTCACCAAATCCTTCTTTAAAAATTTCAAAACCACTTGCTGGCCTTGAAACATATATGAAGATCTTCAAGTTGAATTGATTAATAAAGCCACAGATTGAATTTTCTAGACCAAAACGTAATTGATAATCAAGTGGCCCATGCCTTAATTGGTAATTAAGTGGACCATACTCCTGACCCTCTGCATGATGATGACATCCAGCAGCATATAACAACTTAATTCATAATTAAGTTGATTGTCGCTTTGATTACCTTGGTCATGAAGACGTCCAGTAGTAGCAGGGCCACATCTTTGTTGACAATTTTCTTCTAGAGGCCTTTTTTTTTGGTAAACTCGGATTTGGTCGTCTGGACCATACTTAATCACAGCTAGGCTACTAGAACCCTTAAGGACTCACTTCTGGTGATCAAAAGACTGAATGTGGGCTATTTTTTGCCCCCCATGTATTTGATCAATAACCACGTATTTGGCTTGATCGGTGGAGAAAGCAGCTATCTGTTCAGAGACAATTTTCTTGTCAGAAGAATAATTTTGTGGACCATCATCTCCAAGTGCAGCCTCTATGTAAGGCTGTGATTCAACAACGAGACCTGTAGGTTGATTACCACCTATAGGCAAGTTAGTTGTAGAAACGACCTCCTTGCGTGCAGATTTTTGACTTTCCAATTCACTTTGATGCGAACTGACTTGAGTAACCAAGCTGGAACCTTCTCTGCGCAAGGTCGCGAACTCCGATGAGATTTGCTTGTTTTGGTTTGTGATGGCCTCCATGACTTTCTTTTGTCGCTTGGTATCCTCAGTCCGTTGGGCGATACGCTCGTCCAGTTCGCGTATGAGCTGATCTGTCTTTGCGGTTTCATTGTCAAAATCAGCGGCTATCTTCTTGCGATGATTTTCAATATTCTCCATGATGATCGCGAACCTTACCTCGGAGATCGCTCCCACTGGAATAGGCTTCGCAACGAAAGCCTCTCTTGTCGTAGTGTCGCCATTGGTGGCAACATTGGCCATCTTTTCACTTTAGGAATTTCCTTTGGTAAAGATTTTCCCCTGGCATCCCAATGATGGTGAATACAAAGACTCTAGTGTGGTCCCACTGGGCGTGCCAAAATGTTTGGCTCCAAAACCAGTTGGTGTGCAAACTGTCTCTTTTGAGTGTGTGTGCAGGCGTGCCAGCACAGTGGGGTGCAGTCGTCGGGGGAGTCCCTTGACCTGACTTCTTCTTCAAGCTTTGTGGACGAGGAGAGCACCAACCTCGCCATAGGATTCTTCTCTAGCCTTTCGAGAAAGGACTTGACCACCAAGTAAGGAGTACAAGCTCTTGACCACCACCTGTAGTACCACCATGTACACTGTCCAGAACGAGAAGAACGTGGGATAAAGAAACGAGAGGTAGTGTTCTTCCTATACAGGATAGTCTGTGCCCTCACCAGATCCTCAACACCACATTGCTGCCTTTTGGAAACACTAAAGGATAGTTTGTTGGAGGGAACACTCTGATCGAGACCAAACTGACGAGCAAACCGGTTCGGATAGGCAGCACTGTAGACAGCATATAGACGAGGACCTCAAATAACACATTTGGCAATTTGTCGTCATCAAGCAAAAAAATGTCTTTTTCACAGCCTACAGAGATAGGGCTATGCACGATAGATTTGTTGGTCCAGAAAACCATACGAGCCTCTGTGATGCTTAGACTCCTGCCTTGAATACTTGCAAACCTGGCCAAAAGAGGATACCCTCCTGGGAATTCTTTATCAGAGCGTGATGAGTACAGATATGGAAAATATTCTCCAAGCCAGCCAATGACGTAGTGGATAGGCAAACAAGAGTTGGAAGAGACAGGACCAGCAGAGTGAGTAGCCATCTCACCAAGACCATGGTACACATAACCTAGTACTGTCGGCGCAAGAGATACCCTGATGCCCTGTGCCATCAAAGAGGCTGTTAATGTCTAAAAGTCTGGCGGTAGCTGGACCTTAGTTAACGCTGATCCGGTGGGCGGATCGATACTTGTGTTGTTCTCGAAGCTCCTACTACCTGTCAAGTAAAATACAATGGGCGTCAGAGGGAGACCGCGCCGGGCGGTCTTCAACTCTCCGATGCCTAAGTTAGTCAATGTATTTATGTTGACAAAGTAACAGTAGGTAAGTATTGAATGCGTAATTAATGAGGAGAGAGGAGAGAACCTTTTATAGGTGAGGAAGAGGTTGATCTTCTCTTAGTTTTCGATGTGGGACTGATATGCTTCAGTTCCCAGCTTCAGAAACTTCTGATGCCATCTTGGCGTGGCGCGTGGCGGCGCGTCAGCGGCGATCTGGAGGTGGTTTGACGTTGAAGCTGTAGACCGTCTGGTGGCGTGTCTGCATGTCATTCCTTTGGTTGGAATTAGTACCTTTGGCGGCACAATGAGCGTGGCCTATTGTAGCCAATTATGCTTGCAAATGTACATGTATGTACAAGTCCCCCAAGTCCCCAGTCAAGGAGGGCAATCTTGGTTGGGGAGTTGTTCGGCGGTTTGAAGCATTTTCTTCCGCTAGACTTGCAAGAGCGTAATTAGCATCAGTGCGTTGTCAACCGTTGGTTTTACTGAGCAAAAGCTTTATACCCTTTCGGGTGGGCCCCTGCTGGGCCCCCCAGGGAGTCCCCCACTCCCCGGCGAAAAGCGTTTTCTTCCGCTAGACTTTGCAAGAGCATAATTAGCGTCAGTACGTTGTCAACTGTTGGTTTTACTGAGCAAACGCTTTATACCCTTTCGGGTGGGCCCCTGCTGGGCCCCCCAGGGAGTCCCCGAAGATAGACCTCCGGATGGTCGTTGAATTGTTTGATGAGGGGGAGCTGCACGGAGCAGAGGGTGTTGGGTAGCGAGCCCAATGTTTAGCACCCAAATGACGGGGATCAACGTGCCTGATCAGGGCCGTCGTAGACTGTTGACTAGTTTCCGTGTCCCGTAGGGACGGTCTGACGGTAACGCCGCGTGGCGGTCGTTGTCAGAGTGAGGCGTGGCCTCGGGATTCGCCGTTTGGCAGATATCCCCCCGCCAAATGTAGCAGGAAGCAGCGTCCGGTAGACGTGCCTGGCGGTATTTTGCTGAACGATATTGCGTTGAACAAAGCACGCATTTTGCAAGATGAAAGGGGGTTCCGCCAGAGGTGTATAGCGGAAGACACCCCGCTTGTAAGATGGCTAGGGAGAAGTTCTGCTGGCGGGGTTTCGCTCAGCGGAGACTTCGTCACTTGGGAGATGACAAGTGAGAAGTTCCGCTGGCGGGGTTTCGCTCAGCGGAGACTTCGTCACTTGGGAGATGACAAGTGAGAAGTTCCGCTGGCGGGATTTCGCTCAGCGGAGACTTCGTCACTTGGAGGGTGACAAAGGAGAAGTTCCGCTGGCGGGGTTTCGCTCAGCGGAGACTTCGTCGCTTGGGGGATGACAAGTGAGAAGTTCCGCTGGCGGGGGTTCGCTCAGCGGAGACTTCGTCACTTGGAGGGTGACAAAGGAGAAGTTCCGCTGGCGGGGTTTCGCTCAGCGGAGACTTCGTCACTTGGGAGATGACAAATGAGAAGTTCCGCTGGCGGGGTTTCGCTCAGCGGAGACTTCGTCACTTGGAGGGTGACAAAGGAGAAGTTCCGCTGGCGGGGTTTCGCTCAACTGAGACTTTGGACGGTTGGTGAAGTCATCCCAGTGGTTATTTCCACCAGGCGCTTCGTCTGGTGGGGGTTGACACGTGTCCAACCCGCAGGGGGTTAGCGTGCGGAGGCTTGTCCCCTAAGCCTGGCTTCTTCTCGCCATAAATGATAGTAATTATGGGTTTCGTAACCGAAGCGACGCCTCGGTTAATCCGGGTAGTAAGTGGAGGTCTGTGACACGTGTATGGCTGTCGTGTGATGTCGTTTTTTAGCGAACGGCGGAGAAAGCGCTGATGTTGACATAAAAGGGGGGAAACCCAGCGAGATTTGACACTTTGGTAAAAGCTTCAAACTCACAGTCGTGTTCTTCTCGCTCTGCTTGTCCGAGACTGAAGAAAGAGGTTGCCGGAGCTTAGAGATACCGTTCCCGGAGAAACGACGATCGCAACCCCCTAAGATTACTGTGCACCATCGTATCGTAGGCTTCACCACCGAGGTTGGTATCTGGATTCCCTTTTCCCTGTTTCATTGGATCTGCTATTTTCTGGGTTTTGTT
>BDJD01007211.1:50296-61301 GCA_002564525.1 Rosa multiflora
TAGTATGAAAAAGTTCATCTAATTGCAATCCTCTTCAATTAAATTCGACCTTTGTCCAATGCCTTTACTACTTTTGATTTAGGTTCACAAAACTATTAGGTGAATCGTTTACCTAAATCTAGCCCCAATTACATGCAAATCCTATAAGTGTCAACCCATATAAGATAAACATATAAAAGTTTTCTATCAAGCAAATTCAATTGAACATTCTCACATAAGCAACTATAGAATCACAATCATAGGAATCGAAAATATCATTCAATCATAAAATTTCATAATTAAACTTTGTTCAAATATTGTTGTCAACTAGAAACAATTCCAACGAATATCAAACAAGGTTACAAAGAAAGAGGACGAATTACACCGTGAGATGGAGATGGGGATGGAGAAGTTGACGTTATGGAGTCTTGAATCTTGGAAGCAAGTCTTCAAGGTGGATGATGGATGATGATGCTCACGGTTCCTTCTTCTTCTTCTTCTTCTTCTTCTTCCTTGCTTGAAACCGTGGAGATTGCACTAGAGGATGGAGAGAGGAAGACTTGACGTTATGAGAGAGTGATTTTCTGAATTATGGGATGTGTAAAACATGAAGAATGAGGGAGTATATATAGGGGACGTTGGCCTTGGTCTCCAAGTCTTCATGAATCTTCTATTATTTTCCCAAAGAATTATTTAATAATTCTGCATAGCTTCGACCAATCACGTAGCGCCATGTAAGCCCTGGTGTGTCATCCAACCAATCAAAAGCCTTCAAAATAAGTCCCAAATATATTATTGCCTAATATCCATGAATTAATTATGATTTTCTTCTTTATTTTCGGCCAAAATTCCTTTAGGAATTGTAGGAACGAATCTGGACTTGTTTTTTAACCTTTTCTTTCTTAAATCTCTCCATGGACTACCTTTAACGTCATCCCTTGATTTTCAGACAAAATGCAGATTTTATTCCTTATTTTCGTCCAAAATATATTGAGGGGTTTAGGAACGAATCTGGACTTGTTTTGAGCTTTTTCTTGTTGCACAATCCCTTGAAACTCTCCCTATAATATTTCCAACGTCTTTCCTTGATTTCTTCTTACTTTTTCACATTATCTTCATGATTTCCCATAGCCAAATCAGATTTAATTCCCAAAAATATCTCCATTACGGGGTTGCTGATGAAAAGTTCGTGCGGTCCATGCTCGCCGACCTGAAGGATATAGACCTCAATCGGGTGCGGGCCAGAGACAATACCCCTCAAGAGAATCATCGCTTTGCTCGAGAGTCAATGATGCAGGTATGGGACTGCTTTACCCTTGTCTAACAACTTTTTACGATGTTGCTAACGGTATGTTTGCAGGGACTTTTCAATGTGTACGCGATTGATGCCAGGGAGGAAGATACACACATGAAGGAGAGGAGGTAAGCAGTCTCTCCAGGCAGGTGAAGTATCTGCATGGGGAGAAGGCCAAGCTGGAGAAGGAGCGGGACTCCTTGAAAGAGAAGATTAAAGCCTTGACTCCAATGGTTACCGAGTTGGATGCGGCGAAGCGACTAATCGCGAAGCTTGAGGCGAAATGTGTGAAGTGAGGGATGAGGTGAAGAGTGCCCAGGACTCTGAAAAAGAAGCTGCAGAATCTGCCAAGTGATGGAAGGCGAGGGCAGATCATCTGGAGGAACGCCTTCCCGTGGAGAGGTACAAGGCCGTGGAGGAGTACAAGGGCTCCCAACAGCTCATTGATATGTTAGTTGCTGCTCAAGACAAGGCCGTGATCATGAAGTTCAAGGAGTGGGTGGCAACCGGGTACCTAGATGAAACCAAATTCAGGCGGGGACTTCTTGAGAAGAAGAAGAAAGACCAGGAGGCGGCAGCCAAGTATGGTGCTGGTGGATCCCAGAGTACCGCTATAGAGTAGTAGTCCTTAGGGAACAGATTTATATAACCATCACTTCTTCTTTTTTTTGTAGAAGTTATGCTTGCCTTGAACAATGGCTTAATTCCTTTGCCTGGTAGTCCGGGTTTTTGTGAATGGAAATTTTTTGAACTTGAATGGGAATTGGAAAGGAATTAAAATTTCTAGGATTTTATACCTTGCCTTGAGCATTTACTTGCAACACTTATTACCGGAATAGAGTAACTGACAATAGCTATGTCCGGGAATGTCTGGTGTCGGTAAAAAAGTGCTAGAAATGGTCTGAATAATTCATTTTTCCATTCAAGTACCACATGGTGGTTAATACAGAATGAGTACCCGATGGGTAGCCTTCCATAGCTGTATGGTCAAAAAGCAAAAGCTAGGACAAGATGCTCCGGGAGCTACTTGTAATAGTACCGTAGGCGCTGGGTATTCCATGGATGCCGGGAAACGACTCTGTCTGTGTCCAGGATGTAAAAGGTTGCGGGACCTACCTCTTCGATGATCTCGTAAGGGCCTGTCCAGGATGGATCTAGCCCTCGGGGCTCTGGGTAGACCTGTTTCATGACCCAGTCCCCCAACTTCAATGTCCGGGATTGTACCTTGGCATCATAATAACGAGCTATCCTTCGCTTGTTTGCCAAGTTATGCATGTGTGCCTTATCCCTTCGTTCCTCGAGTAAATCAGCATCGAGCTGTAGGCCCTCTAAGTTGGTATCAGCATTGAAGTATTCGATCCTGGGACTCTGGATTTGTGTTTCAATGGGGGGAACCGCTTCAGATCCGAAAGCCATGCAGAAAGGGGTCTCCCTGGTGGCCTCCGTTGCCGTGGTCCTGATAGCTCACAACACCACTGGGAGTTTAGCAGCCCAAAGACCCTTGGCTTCATCGAGCTTCTTCTTCAGTATCTTCTTGATTATCTTGTTGACAGCCTCGACCTAACCATTGGTCTGGGGGTGAGCCGGGGATGCATAGAGGATTCTAGTGCCCAAGTTTTTGGTGTAAGCCCTCAACTCATCATTGTCAAACTGGGTACCATTGTCCGTGACTATGGTGTCCGGGACTCCAAACCTGCAGTAGATGTTCTTCCACATGAAGTTTTTTACCTTTTGAGTGGTGATAGCGACAAGAGGTTCTGCTTCTACCCACTTTGTTTGGTAGTCTACAGCGACAATGGTGTATTTGAATTGTCCCACTACTGTGGGAAGTTTATCAATTAGGTCCAGGCCCCACTGGCAGAATGGCCAAGGTGCAAGGAGGATGGAAAGGGCAATGGGCGGTGCCCTTGGGATATTTGCATACATTTGGCACATGTGGCAAGAACTAGATATTGTTTGAGCTAGGCTCAACATGGTTGGCCAGAAATATCCTGCCCTTAGGGTCTTGTGTGCAAGAGACCGGGCTCCAGCATGGTTACCGCATACACCAGCGTGTATGTCCTTCATTATTTTGTGACCGTCCTCCGGTATTACAGACTTCAGGTTGGGGAAGCAGTGACCTCTTCTGTATAATTTTTCGTTCATGATCATGTATCGAGCTGACCTTAGCTGGAGTCTCCTGGCCTCGACCTTATCGTCCTGTGCTAGACCATTCACCATGTACTTTAAGATTGGGTCCATCCAGGAGGCTGTGTGGTCCACCGTGAATATTTCTGACACCGTTTTAGAAGTGCTAGGCCTTTCTAGTATTTCTAACTTGGTGGCCCCGTAGGTAGGACTTGGAGAAGTTACCGCAATCTTAGCAAGGGCGTCTGCCTTGTCGTTCTTTGCTCTAGGTATTTGGGTGAAAATGTAGGAGGTAAATCTCTGAACCAATGCCCGGGCTAGGGCCTAGTAAGAGGACATGTGGGGCTCATTTGCCTCGAAGTTATCGCTGACCTGGTTCATGACTAACTGAGAATCACTGAAGATACTAAGGTGCTGGACACCTAGTTCCCCGGCGATCTGTAGACCTGCTATGAGTGCCTCGTATTCTGTGGCATTATTGGATGCCTTGAAGGCAAATTTGAGGGCGTACTCGTAGACTTGATCGTCCGGGCTAATTAGCAAGATACCGGCGCCACTTGTCGTTTTGTTAGATACTCCATTAACATACAATCGCCAAGTGATTGGTGGAGGTGGATCCGGGGCTGGTGGCCCAAGTGATCCTGGGGGTGGGTTATGAGAGGGAATTGACTCAAAAATAAAATCTACCGCTGCCTGGCCCTTCATAGCTGTCCGGGGTTGGTACTTGATATCAAATTCCCCCAATTCGATGGCCCATTTAATTAACCTGCCCGATGTCTCTGGCTTCTGCAAAACCTGCCTCAATGGGTGATTAGTGAAAACGGTGATCGAGTGTGCCTGGAAGTAATGTCTAATCTTCCGGGCCGATACTAGGAGGGCCAATGCTATTTTTTCAATGTCCGGGTATCTGGATTCTGCACTAGTGTAACCTTTTCCAGCGTTGTACACCGGGTACTAGCAATCGGAGTCCTTCCTAATCAGAGCAGAGCTCACGGCCGTCGAAGATGCCGCAAGATATATGTAGAGCATTTCTCCTGGAACAGGTTTGTAAAGTAGAGGTACCTCTGCCAAGTATGCCTTTAGGCCAAGTGATACGTCTAAAAGATGCACAACTTAAAACTTGCACTCAAATATCATTGTTGGTAATATAGTGATCAAGAAAGGGTCATTACCCGCTGAAGATTGTTCCTAAACTGCTAATCAAATGTCACAAACTACTCTAAACTATGCTACTGAACAGTTAACGAAAATAAATTATTTAACTAATCTAGACTCGATGGAATTTTCTGAAAATTTTACATGACACTAAAAAAACATTGACTAACACGTATACAAAATTTCAGAACAATCGGAGTTGGTTTGATATATTAAATAATTCATGTAAAACTGAACATAGAAAGACAACATAGCAGAAACAGATTTTATAACTTTAAAACTATTGATATAAACAAAGCTAAGGACTCATTCTCCACCACCAAACATACTCAATCATATCAAAGCTCAGTTATGGAATCCTAAATCTCAATTGAATTTACCCGAAGTTAACTCACAAGCTCGAATGAACCCATTCCTTTCTTAGTTCCTCGTTAAGTGAATACAAGCTCACCACTTAATCTATTTCCGATTATGCAACCTAGACACAAGCTCGCTAAGTTTAACATATCAAAATCATTAAGCACTAAAAGTGTTTGGATAAATCTAGGGTCACAAGTACGTTGGTAGTCTTGCTAAACCTAGGGTTTGAGTCACATGTAATTCAAGAAGACATTTTGCTACTCAATTGGAATCAACACATGACATATACGAATCGAGTGTTACTCCTAGCATTAGAACCCTAACCTATTCATTTAGTTGCGCACCTAAACAAACAAGTAAAGATTCATCTTGTAGACACAGTGAAACACAAACACTCAATTGATAATATAGAAAACCAAAAACTGAATTGTCATCAATATGAATTGAACATGTTTGGGGCTTTGAAATTGCCCCTAGCTACAAAAGTATTTAGTTAGACATAGTCATGAATTCGCTGAATGCATACATCAAGAGAATTGAAAAGAAAAATAGAGATGAAAGAAGGAGATGAGATAACGGCTAGATGATGGCAGAAGATGTCGTTCTCTCCTTTCTCTTGTGCGGCAGAACCTCTACTCAACTGAACATCTCCCTTCTTTATTGCTTAGGTCAGCAAATTTTCACTTCTTTTCCTTTTAGGATTCAAGTAGCTTCTCCTCTAAGATTTCTAATAATTTTCACCCATAAAAATATGTCATATATCTCTAATAAACAGAGATATTCAGTGAATCCTCGTCGGTGGGCTTCTAAAAGGAATTCGGGCCTCAAATCATGGATTTCCGTCAAAGTGTGAGATTCCCGGACTGCCCGACCTTGCTGTACTAAATCGGCCATAACTTCTTGTAGAAAAATGATATTAACGAGACGTAAAAAGATTCAGAAACTAGACATCCAAGGCTTTCCATCAATATATATATCACCCTCTGGATAGTTGTGAGCTGGTCTCAGTGATCCGTCGAAGTTGACTGATCTGCACAGGCAGATTTGCCGATTTTGCCTTTCAATCCCTCTTTTACTTCTTTTCTCCTTCTTTGCTCAAAATACCTATAAAACAAGTAAACAATGTAAATAACGAGAAAATACACTAAACTAACAAAGAAAGTACAGAGATTAACGTTATTAATATCGCATAATCATGCTCCAATCACCAAGAAAAGTAGCTTCGTGCTCAGCGGTCCAAGCTATTACCTCGATGTGCTAGGTTTTTAACAGCCTAAAGAAAGGAGTACACTTTTCCGTCAGCCTGGAGATGAATCTTGACAGGGCGGCTACTTTACCTGTAAGAGATTGGACCTCATTCTGGTAGGTTAGGGATACCATGTCTAATATAGCCTGCACCTTCTCTGGATGGGCCTCAATTCCCCTGTGGCTAAAGATGTACCCGAGGAACTTTCCTACCTCGACCCCAAAGATGCACTTCTGTGGGTTAAGCCGCATACCGTTACGTAATATGATGGTGAAGACAATTGACAAGTTGCCTACGTGATCCTCTGAGGTTAAACTTTTTACCAGCATATCATCCACCTATACCTCCATGATAGTACCGATGGCTTCTTCAAACATGGAGTTGACAAGTCGCTGATAAGTGGCGCCTGCATTCTTCAATCAAAAGGGCATGACCAGGTAGCAATAGAGACATTTGTCTGTGGTAAAGGCAGTGTGCTCCTCGTCTGCAGGGTTTATTCGAATTTAGTTGTATCCACTGAACGCATCCATGAAACTGAGTAACCGGTATCCAACTCCCATATAGTCAATCTTCAGTGGTTTTGATATATTCGCTTGAATGGCGCCTCTAACTTATTGGGTGAAAGGACTCGAACGGTCCTCATACGTGGTCAGGGCTCTCCGGGTGTCCCTATTCTTTGTGGCCTCTACCCTTGCCTGCAGGGCACACAAAGAGTTGCTCATTTGCAAAAGCAACGCCGTGTTTGGGTCGGTTACCAGTGGGTCACTTTGAACTGGCTGTGGTAACGGTGGTGGTGGCAGATGCCTCAAGCTTTCCAGGAACAAGTCTACTGGTACCTGGATCATCCGGTGACCGCTTTTGTCTTACCGGTGCCGAGGAAGGAATAATGCTAAGGTTGTGCGTGGCTATCTCAGTTGGTATACCTGGCATATCTTCGTATGACCAGGCGAAAGAGGATGCGTTAGAGCGGAGGAACGAAATCAACTCTTCCCTGATAACCGGAGGCAGCTTGGTGCCTACCTTGACAGTCCTGTCTGGGAACTACTCTGATAGTACTAGCTCTTCAATGTCTTCCACGGCACCGGGCCGTTCTTTGTCAAAGTCGGTATCATCTCTGGGATCCTCGTACCTGTCTGTCAAAGGGTTAGTAGCTACGGGCAACATCTCAGACTTTCCCTTGCCATGAGATATAGTCAAAGAATAGCATTGCCTCGCCACAGCCTGATCACCCCGAATGGTGGCAACACCAACCGGGGTTGGTACCTTCATTACTAGCATGTGACCTGCAATGAAGGTTTTCAGACGCCAGAGTGCCGGTCGACCCAGGATAGCATTATAGGTTTAGGCATAGTCAACTACAATGAACTCTGTTTTGATGGTTGAACAATTCGGACTCTCCCCTACCTTGATCGATAGGTAATCTGATCCGTGTGGCTGGATGATATCTCCTATAAAGCTAATGAGGGGCTCATTATCTTGTGACAGCTTGGCCCTTCCTCTGTTCAAAGCTTTGTATGCATCGTGAAATAATACGCTAACCGAGGCCCCGGTATCCACGAGTACCTGGGACATTATGTAATGGTCCATTTGGAGCGTGATTAAGAAGGGATCATCATGGTGTATCTTCAGATCAGCTTCCTCCTCCTGCAGGAATGTGACGGATTTCCACCCGATGCCTTCGTCTTGTACGTTGCGGGACCTTGTGGAAATTGAAAACTTCTGGGTGACCGAAACTAGAATTTCGCTTCTTCCTCTAGGGAGGTAACTCTTTTGGGCCCCCACCGTGGATCGTGAAGATCTGGCCGTACACGTCTATAACTCCTATCTCTTTTACAGGCAGGTACAGCTGAAGCTTGCCCCTCTGGATAAGCGACTCGATAGTATTTTTTTAAGCCACGCAGAGATTGGTGTTGTGCCCAGCATCCTCGTGATATGTACAGAACCTTCCGGTATCATGCTGGGTAAGTTTACTCTTCAGGAACTTCCTCGGTGGTGGTCTAGGATAGTGAACACCTCATACTGGGGTGGTGGTGGTGTTCACGGGGCTTACTGTGCCCTTTGCTCCCGGTGAGGCTGAGTGGTCCCGTAACTATTGGACCTGGACGAGGACTCTTTGCTTTTCTTGCTCGAGGTATGGCACCGGTCCTGACTATGGACCCACTCCCTCTTTCGTGGCTCATCCCTGACCACCGGGGCAGGGGTGGAAACCCTTAGCTCTGGTTTGGGGGTGTCCCGATTCATTTCGAATTCAGCCTGGGCATGTCTGATGGCCGTAGCCATCAGCTCGTCGTAGTTAGCCGGAGGGTTATGATTAATCCCGTAGAGAAATTCTCCACGCCTTAAACCCCTCATAAAAGCCAGCTCCGCCAGTTCCTTATTAAGATCCTAGCACTTAGCGATAGCCGCCTGCCTTCAATTAACAAAAGACTTCAAAGTTTCATTCTGCCCCTGCTGGACCTTTAGCAGGCCCTTTGGGGTGTGTATCCCATCGGTACGTAAGATGAATCGAGCTACAAACTTGTCAGCTAGTTCCTTGAAGTTCCTTATAGAACCGGCTGACAGTTCGTAGCACTAACTCAAAGCCTCCCCTGACAAGGTCTCCTGGAAAATATTACAACACACCTCATCCGTATATCCTTTGGCGCTTGTTTGCAATCGGAAGGCCTGTAGGTGCTGGTATGGGTCTCCAACTCCCATATAGTCAATCTTCAGTGGTTTTGATATATTCGCTTGAATGGCGCCTCTAACTTATTGGGTGAAAGGACTCGAACGGTCCTCATACGTGGTCAGGGCTCTCCGGGTGTCCCTATTCTTTGTGGCCTCTACCCTTGCCTGCAGGGCACACAAAGAGTTGCTCATTTGCAAAAGCAACGCCGTGTTTGGGTCGGTTACCAGTGGGTCACTTTGAACTGGCTGTGGTAACGGTGGTGGTGGCAGATGCCTCAAGCTTTCCAGGAACAAGTCTACTGGTACCTGGATCATCCGGTGACCGCTTTCCGTAAAAGGGGTTAGGGCGAGGCCGGGGCCTACCGTTAGCAGAGCAGCATTTACGTCTGTTGCTACTTGGGATGCTCTAGCCAGGGCTTGGGTGAGTGCCTCATTGTGCTAGTGCCTCTTGTCCAGTGCTCGGGCCAGCGCAGTGTTTTCATCTTCCAGTTCCTGCAGTCTTTGTTGCGAAAGGCGGTTTGTTTCCCTATCTGTTCTTTATTGTTCCCGATCAATCCTGGCTTGTTCCCGGAAGGCTGTGATCTCCGCTCGCATAGACTCTAACACCGATACCGGAGCTACCTGATCTGGGGCCTGCGGGTGCTGGGTGATTGGTGGATTGCACGTGCTCTGGGGGTCCAAGAATCGGAGACCATGCGTTTCTCTTCCGACACTTGGCGTTTCTGCTGATGAAGTACCCGGAGAGAATATCAGTGCCCGGGCGACACTTCTACCCTCACCTGCAGTTTGTTCCGGCTCAATCATGATGGTTCACCCCTATCTGGAGAGCTAATGTTTCTGGTGGCTTTCTCCGGGTACCTCACACAGAATGCAATACCGTCCGGGATACCGATCCAACTCCTAGATCCTGAATCAAGAATACAGCGTTAGAGGGGTAAACCGTACCGGACGGTTTACACCTCTCCGATGCCTGAGTGAGAAACTAATATATAAGAGTCAAGTAAATAGTGGATAAAGGAGTTATTACCCGTCAAAGGTAGTTGTGCTAATGCCCTTATACTCGAGCATGGGGAAGGAGTCTCCCCTATCTTCGATGTGGGACATAGGCTGTTCTTCTGATGCCATATCAGCTCTCTTGTTTGTGTAATTAGATGGGCTGTGCCAGCCTTACCCTGGGCCCTGGGTGGCCGGGGTGACTTCCCATACGAGTCATGCCATGGTGGGTCGTGAACTTGGCCCATGGTATAGTACTAGGGAGTACCGAAGGATCTTAATTGATTGTGCCAAACCTAGTGGAGACTTCCCTATTATGTACAGAAGTCATACATGAGAGGATAAGTCTAGGCTTGAGGTGAGAAAATGACCAAAATGGGCACGTGGCTCTGTGTAGCCGTGTGGGCTTCTGAGGTAAGCAACATGATTAATTAAACATGGACTGCACGTGTCAAGACTAGAGTAGCTGCATCTCATGTTCAATTAAACCATCACCCATAATTAACCTCCCGCATGCATGTCGTGCATATATGGCTTCTACCAAAACTTGATTAATTAAGATAATTAATCAAGTAATTAATTAACTTAATTAATTAAGTTGCCTCATTGATGTTTTTTTTTTTCCTTTTCTTTCTCTTCTTTATGTAATTATGCACACACTATAGGATGCAATTGGATTGACCATGGTTGACCTGCATTAACAATTTCGTCATTTTGTCAGAAATGTTATAAACTAGAGAAAAATATAGAGATAGAAGAGAGAAACAGAGTATGGAGGAGGTAGAAGTGTGTATTTCATTCTCATTAGACCCCTTTATATAGGAGTAGTGTTTACATCATAAGGACATAACTAATGAGTATTTACAGTGGACAACCACATTTATATAATATTTATAACACTCCCCCTTGGATGTCCACCACTAAATGATATGGTGTTGGACGGGCTTAATGTTGCCTCGTCAAAAACCTTGCCAGGTAACAAAAACCCAGTGGGACAAAAACAACCCTGGTCGAAGGAGAAAAAGAGTACAACGCGCATATGTCCTAGGTAGCATAATTTTGAATGCGCCCCCTGATGAGAATCTCCCCCTGATTGTTGCAATCTTCAATCATGTATATAATAAAATACATGCACCATGTATATTAGATATGGTGTGTCGATCACATAGGTGAAACTATGTGTG
>BDJD01007211.1:72573-90331 GCA_002564525.1 Rosa multiflora
GAGAAAGAGTTCTCTCTTGGTCCATTACAAAATTAAAGGAAAGAAGAACACTTGCATAATTTCTTCTTTTCTTTCATCTTTCTTCATCTCTTGATTCACTTGGTGAAGATTCTTAGAGGCCATATACTTTTGTGGCTCTACTTGTTACATCAAGGAGAATATTACAAGCACAAGAAGGAGTTCTTAATTCAAGGTGCTTCAAGGTGGAGGAAACACACACAAGGAGAGATCAAGGAGAGGAACTTTGGTGGTTCACTTGGATCGGATTAAAATTATGCTCTAAGGGTGAGTAGAACATAAACTACCTCTTTGTTCTTCCTTACTATGAATGCTATGTTTATATACATATCACCATAAGCCAAGATCATGGGTTAAAGGAATGGATTTTATGTTTAGTTAGTAGTTTAATGGTTAAACTAATTCCGCACTAATTAAAAAGTTTTGAAATCCATCCATTCCTTCACTTGTATGCCAGGTTTCTGGCCATAGACTTTGGCATGAGTTGTGCAGTGATTGTAAGTTTTTCTCTAGCACAACTAGGTATTGTACAAAAACATTACTACTTGATGACTTAATGTTGAATGTTGCATCTGAAAAATTGCATATGTTTGTTGATTATGAACTAATTGTCTAAATCCTGCAGAGAAACTAACCAGTGTAAAATTTACACTTTCTTCTCTTTTTCTTTGATACTTGAGTGAAGAACCTTATTAAATATGTTGGAATTAACTATAACATATACAAGCAGGTGCCAAACGCTATTTCACATTGTGCGCCACTGTCTATTTAGCTCTTGGCAAGGGTGGTCATTTCTCACTATAATTGAACAGTGATTAATGAGTTTTTAGCTTTTTTCTGGCCTTCTTTATTTTTGTTATAGATTTCTTATTGTCAATGAACCTTCGATATTTTATAAAATCAAATTCAATGAGTTATGAATATAATTGTTTTATTTTTGGCAAGGTTGAGTGGATCAAATTCAGTTTCAGAAATGTATGGGAATCATTTGTTTGCACACTCAGAAGACTTTGATGTGAAAGAAGTAGAAGTGTGAACCAAGACTTTGATGATAAATTGCATATGCTTCGATTTAGGTTTTCTCATCTTTCTTTTGCTGAATTTGATTATGTATTCAGCATTTTTTCATTTTCGGTTGAATCGATTTCTGCTTTTATCTCTCTCTTAGAGCTTCATCTACGCCTGAAGAGTTGAGATCTTATCATCAACGATCGATTCAACTCTCGAAGGATCCGAAGCACCATACAAATTCAAAAGTATGCCTCTATCTTAGTTTATCATAATCGGAATTTTGCTTATTTGAAATTTATGTTAGGCCAGCGATGTTGCTTAGCTAGAGCATGTGTTAAGGCTTTGGCTGAATGATTGTTACTCTCCACTCTAGAGTCATTTTCTTTTTCAATATGAATTTTGAGATCGATGCATTATTTTTGGGGAAGTGGTTGTTTATTGCACACCAGGTGTTTGATTCAATCCCCCTTAAGCTGTGTTTGGGGTTTTAGAATGGAATCATCAATTGAAAGACTTGTGCTTGGCTGCTTTTGAAATTTTGAGGGAAAATTACCTCATGTTCTTAATTTTTATGGGCATAATATGGTTGTTCTCTACTGGCTTTGCATCAGAAAGCATATAACATTATATATTTAAGGGAAAATGGTCCAAACAATGTCCCACCTTTTTGCCATTCTAAACTTTCATACCTCAGCTTCCAAAACTATCAGATTGGTATCTGAGGTTCTCACCTACTATGCCAACAAACCCATCAGATGACAGACTTTGAACGTCGTCTGATATGAAGAAAATTTGTCGTCTATTAAGTTAATATCTGATTGACATTCAGACGACGGTTAATGCCCGACGTCAGAAGGTGACTCAGAAGACAGTCACCAAAAATATTTCTGTCGTCTGAATGTTGCCAGATATGCACAAAATGGTAGTATATGTGGTTAAATATGATATAGTACAACAGTCAAATGTAGTTGTTGTTTAACTTTAGCAACAGACTTTAATAATTTCTATTGTCTTAATAAATATGAGACAACAATAAAGTATCGACTGAATGTGTAGAATTTAGAAGTTTATTTTCAAAATCTATTGTGTGAACTTCATTGACACAACATTTTCTTTCATTTATCTATTGTGTCTCTTATTCTAAAAGGACTTTTAATTGTCCTATGATTGTGTAGATGCTTGAAATCTCTTTGTTATTTCTGATGTGTGTACTTCTTTCAAACTACAGTTGTTGATAACATTCTATTGTTTGATATTGTTTAAAAAGACATTTATATGTCTTCTGAATATGGAGATAGTTGTTGTTTCATTGTTACGTCTGTTGTGTGAAAGTATCATACAGAACAATATTCTGTCGTGGGAATGAGACTAAGACTATAGACTTCCATTTTTGTCTGTGGAATCTTCTTGTTTCAGACAACAGTATTTTGCTTGAATTCTGTTGTTGGATGTTCAATTGTTCCACATTTTTATATTGTGTGATTTGGTTTAAAACAATAGAATTTGGCTTCAATGTGCCATACCATAACTTGGAAATATACATAAACCACAATATATACCAAATACCATTCATTTAGAAACTGGTACCATATATATTCATCAAATATTTGGAAATCACTAACAACATATCCACTGCAAAAAATGTACTACCATTTCCATATTCCACCAATCTACATCAATTGTTGAAAATAATCAACAGATTAAAATCCATCGAGGCTAAAGGTGACTAATTAGCTGCTAAGGTTAAAATGATCGATAATAGCAAAAGCCGATCATTTAGTTAGGCAAAAAACCCTCCAATGTCTAGCTATATAGGCTTGTTGATGTCATTATGCACAAAAACAGACCCTAAGTATTCATGTATGACAAACCTCCTAGCACACTACATATCTGGAAACATGATAACATGCTTCGCGCATTCTGCCCAAACTTGATCAATGTCCTTTTATGTGTAAATAAGATTTGTCCTTCTTTCCCATTGCAAAAAAAAAAAAACAAAAAAAACAAAAAAAACAAAGCACTATCATATATCCCAATGATGAAAAAGTCATACTGAAACCATGAAATACAATATGTTATGGTATCAAAAACACATACTTTAGCTGCAAACTCCAAATTCTTATCTTCCACTATCTCCTTCATGTAGCGCATAATCCAATACCTACAAGTCTTACTATATTTCTGCTCCGAAATGCCCTGAAAAAAAAAAATATATACCGTACCAAATCAGAAGCACTTAAGAGTGTAAAACCTTTGGTGATAAGACCCAAAAAGGCAATTAACTTACAGCAAGACTTTTCCATTGAATGGTTTTCCTTCCTTTCTTATTCTTGTGCGCATTGTAGATTTTAATGGAGCTTGCAAATCAATAGCAGACCATCAGCATATGTAATGCACAAATAACTCCTTCTAGTTATCGACTTATACAGTGAAAAAATCAGTTAACTTACTTGTCCATAATTGTTTTCCATTCACCAGCGATGAGTCGCCTCTTTAATGGATCCATGAAGTGAATGGTTTTTTCATCCGGATTCACAGCAGACAATGTCTAATGACCACTATATGCCATAAACAAAACTCATTATAAGTTTAAACTAGTTTATATAAAGTATTCACCAAAATGTAATATAACACAACATACTGCATAGTAATTCAGTTTACACACCTTGAATTATATGGGACCAAATAAATCTGCCCAGACTTCCCATTTATGAACCCATTTGATACTAAGCGAGCTTGTTCAGTTGGATTTCCACAGCCACTTGCACCCGTGTGAGCAGGGTCGACAAAGGTGACCGTGTCATTCATCTTAGCCTTCTTCAACACACCATGAAGGTAGTTACATCGACATTTCACAACATTTCAACTGATTTCACAAAACCTGACAAATAATAGCTAAGTTTAACATGTTGCATTACCTCATGTAAAAAACAATGCAACTGCCTGAAATTTCCAACAAGTGTGTCATAGCATAGATGTCCTTTCTAAAGACAAAGGCTTTATGTGGGTGACAAAAAAGTTCTAGTCCAAAAGTGGCGTGGATGGTTGCCCCATTCTGCAATCCAATGTTTACCCAAATGCATAAGTCCTTTAAAGGTGCAGGGAGATTCGATGGCAGGATTTGCAAGTCTTCCTTATCATTAAACATATCTTGCTATGGCCTATTAGGAATTTTACGCTTTGGTTTTTTCTAATGTTGTAAAAAATAAGTTAGATTATATTCCATAATCATATATGCAGAAGTAAACACAAAGAAATTGAGTTACCTTCCCACCATGTGCAGGGGCAATAACATGGTTCCTCGGCCAAGCGACACAAGTCCCAATGGCATCCTTGACCTTCACTATCTCATCTATTATGGGAAATGGCAGCAAAGCTTCAGGAACAACAGTTTATGTGATAGAGACACGCAAATTCTCCTTTCCAAGTAGAATACCATGGATTGTTTGCTGTTTGGTCTCAAGGTCGATACTGATGACAGTTCCAATAGCCACAATGTTTTCCACCGTGTCAATGGCTAGTTTATACTTGGTCTCACCTAATTGTTCCTATACATGAAACAAATTAAATCCATACAGTTCTATATCCAAAAATCCATATCAGCATACCTACAAAGTTCAAGTACTTTATTTAGGCAAGCATGATATTTACCTCTTCACCATGTACTGGTGCCTCCAGTACAATGACATCTTCTCTAACCTCCTCTTCCAATATCGGGTTTAACTGTACCCTCTCATCACTGGGCTGCACAATTTCCTCTTCAACCTCGATGCTCACTTCATCTCTTAAAACCAACTTCTTATTCACACCCTTCACCTCAACTTCATTATTATCACGTGTAGCCTTCTCCGCAGCCTTTTCCCCTTGGCGAGAACAACTCCCTTGTCCTGAACCAAGCTCATTAACTGCTGTGACAGGTTTGGGGGACTCAACATGCAGCTTCTTCCCATCGACCTTCGCTTCTAGCATCGTAATCTTCTCAGTCCAATAAGCTCTCTCCTCAGCAAGTTTTCTATCCCTCTCCTCCTCCCATGTAGTTCTTTCTTTAGCTAACAAAACTTCCTTCTCCTCCTCTATTATCTTCATCAGCGATAACCTAGTCCTCTGTTCAAAAGTCATCTTTTGCCGTTTTGGCAAGTTGAAATATAAATCAGGCTTGGCATTACCACCAACACCTCTAACCCTACCTCTATGCTCTGGATTCCCCAATACGAGAGTGAGCACATCATCGGACCCAGATGTGGCAATTTACCCTTCAATCTCCCTTTTCCTTAAATGTTCCTGATTCAAAATATCCGCGTCAAATGCTGCAATAGCATTACATGCATTCATATATATAAATATGAAATTGATGTCCTACATACTTACAATTTTTTCGACTTTCTTCTCTACCTCAGGCTGTTTGAAGTTGCCATTCCTATCTTGCCGAGCCTTGATCCACATTGTAGCTCTATCAAGTTCTTCTAAAGGGACACTTTCAGACTTTGACAAATAAAAACACAATGAATTAGTTAATATTCTGTACATATGTAACCTAATTTAGTTAACTCATCTAATTATAAACTAACCAGTTCTTCCATTAAATTTGCATAACCTTTGCGTGACATATGATGAGGATATTTATTCTCCTTTCGCTTTGCAATTTGGGCTTCACGTTTTTCCTGCAAACCATAACATCAGTAAATTGGAAACTGCAATGAATATTCATAGATTTTTGACCATCTCAAACCAAAAAACACAACGAATTTTATCAAATCAGTAACCTGGAAGGTAGCTTTTCGCCTATCAGCAACAAACTAGTGCCAAGTATCCTTGTTTATGCTTCGGTAATCATCAGGAGGATTTTCTAACAGTTCTGGTTCATCCATATAAGGGATGATGTACATGTTTGTTAACTTGCTCTTGAACTCTCTCCATTTAGTTGCAGCAGATGAAATCACCATTTTTTTTAAGCTCTTTAGGCACCACAAATGCATCCTACATACATGCAGAATAAACTAAGCTATTGTAATGCAAAGATAATTAACATGTAGAATATATATAAACTAATCAAGCTGAAATATGGTCAGTAAGTACCGTTATAGATTCCCATATCTTTTCCTTTTCATCTGGATCCACTTCTCTCCAATCATTTATTGAGATATGGATCTTTGTACGTGCCAACACCCCAATGTAAGACTGCATTTCTTTTGCAGCCTTACCAATAGGTTCTCCTTTTTCATTTAACTTCACAGTGAGCCTCTTTCCTCGAATAAGCCTGTTTGTAATGCGGCTCATGGTAACCATTCCTTGCTTCAGCAACTTCAATCCACCAATTCTGTTTTCATCATCATCCTCATCAGACTTCTTGGTCTTACTAGAAACAGACTTGTTCGTTGACTTGGTCGATGACACAGCTTTGTTGGACTTAACAGTTATAGTCATGGTAGTCCGAGACTTATTTGGGGAGGCAGCCTTTTTAGTAGTCTGAGACTTCTTGGGGGAGGTTGCCTTTTTGGAAGTCTGACACTTCTTGGGAGAGGCAGCTGTTAATATAGTCTTAGACTTCTTAGGGGAGGCTGCTTTTTTGGTATTTTTAGATATGGGATTGGCAGCCTTTTTGGTTGATGTCTCAGCCCCTTCAATTGCAAGAATTGGTGTTGCTGGTTTTGTGCTCGATAGTTTCATTGCCACAACCTTAATCCTTAGAGCTATTGCTCTTGCAGAACTTGATGATCTGGTAGACGGCGACATCATCTGAAACACATAACCCAAATGCATGTTGTTAGCTACATGTTAATACTATCATGATAAGAAGCAGTTAATACTTAAACAGAACATCAATAAAAAATAACTAAAGCAATAGTGTAACAAGAAACAAATGGATGAAAGTGGTCTGTGTATATTATTCTTAAACTTGTAGGCTACTTAACAAAGCAAGAAATCATAACAAAGAAAAGCAGCCTATACTAATATCAGCCTATATAATTAAACACGTCGGCCATCCTCATTCTCAACCCATATTCCTTCATCGCCATCTCGAATATAGGAGCTAGGTAGATCACCAACTACATCATCAAAGGTCTTAATCGATGGCATTGTAGGAATGAATGGGTGCTGTTCCAGTTCAATATCTTCCAGCTCTTCATCATTACACCCTCCTTGGTAGTCTCTTTCCGGGCACCGTACTACCACTGACCATTGATCATCAAGGGGGTCTTGTATGTAGAAAATCTGTTTCACATGGGTAGCTAAGACAAATAGATCATTTAAAAGCCCTACTCTATCAAGTCTCACCAAAGTAAACCCAAGTTAGTCTACTTTAAAACCCCTAGCTGACTCCACCCAATCACACATGAAGACGGGTATCCTAAACTTGTAATAATCCACCTCCCAAATTTGTTGTATCCTGACGTAAAAGTTCATATCATTAGTACTTTTGGGGTTTTTATCCCTTGCATTGCATCAGCAAGCAAAAAAACCCTGCTATTTTGAACTGATCGTACTTTGTCCTGCTCCAAAGTGTTAAAATCAACCTTATTCACATGGTAACCACCAAATGTAGGGACCTCCTTTTTTGGTCCACCAGCCAGCCACCTAATGGTTTCAGGAACATCATTATCGGCAAATCTCATTTCATTTGCAACCTACAAATAAATTCATATGTCAAAAGTATGGAACCACACAAGTTTATTGAACTTGAAACTCGAAATTGAATAGACATGCACCTGGACGACGCTAAAGGCCTCTGGGAAAAAAAGTTCCCTGAGGTCCTCTAGGCCATCAAGACAATACCAGTTGAGGCCAACGACGAATCCCCTTTTTTCATGTTGTTTGGCACTGAAGCAGTGATCCCTGTAGAGCAAGAGATCCAAAGCAATAGGGTGGCATGCTTTGATGTGCTCACCAACACATAAGGCTTGAATCTCAATCTATACCTTCTGGAAGAGTGCTGAGAACATGCACACTTGCGAAATATAAACAACAAGCACTGTATCGCTCGCTACTACAATGCTAGGGTCATGCCTCGCCCACTTACTATTGGAAATTGGATAATGAAGGAAACCATGCCAACACCAATAGGCTTTAAAGGCCACTTAGGAAGGACCATATGAGATTGTTGAAGTCATTGGGCCAGCCACCTTCTTCCTGAGGGGAGCTGATGGCAATATTCTCCCATAATCGTGGAATGCTCAACATCTTCGCTACTACCCCAAGTAAGGATAAGTACTTACATCCACGCTCCTAGAGCGCCTCTCTCGCCGCCCAAGCTCCATGCCAACATCATCTACTTCACCATCAAGATCGTAAGTTTTCTGATGTATTTTTGTACCTACCTTCAAAGAAGCACCTAATAAAATTCCTTTATTATCGCCACATATTACATTCTCCAAAAAGTATACTATCACTCACACGATACACCCACCAACTCCATCTATATCGCCATAAGGATTCCACGTAAGTCCCATATTGCCTATCACGATCAAGCCAGATCGTGGCCCAAAAAAAAAAAAACTCTAAAGGCACGGGAACGTTGTATAGCAATCCTAAATCACTGCCCAAGCTTCGCTAACGATACATCCAACAAATATCGCCCATGGCCGGTTCTGCTGACATAGCTAAAGTGATATCCCTCACAATCCCTTGTATTGCCTATTGCGATCAATGAACTACCAATGTTAACCAACAATGTCACCCACAATCAATTACCAATGCAACTAGGTTCCAACACTCACCAACAACCAATTTAATGATTAATGGCAGTGAACAATGTGCATCGCCATCATTTCATATCGCCAACGCCATATGTCAATGCAACCAATTCAATGATTAATGGCAAAGAGAACATTGTGTTTCACCATCATTTCATATTGCCAATGCCATATGTTAATGCAAGTAACCAATTCAATGACATGCCACGTAAAAAATATATCAATACGAATTGCCAACAATGATGACCAGTCAGTAATCACCAATAATCAATGATCAATGCAAAGTTAGAAATGCGTAATCGCCAACAGTATAATCAACGCAATGTTAAAAATGCGTTATCGCTAACAGTCAGTAATCGCCATTATCAATGTTTTTAAACGTACAATCACCACAACTAAAGAAACAAAAACAAGTCTTGACTGAAAAAATCAACGCATTCATTTATTACAAAAGGGCTTTGCAACCAATAACAATACATGAAAATCAATTCTACAAACAATACGATACATCAACGTTTACTCTAGCCATAGTGAGTTCACCCTTCCAATAAGACTGATCCTTTGGAATTTAAGGAGCCCTGGAAGAAGATCACTATCGCATGCACTGAAGGTGCTAGCTTGACAAGCAGGTCCAATACCGGTCAGAAAGATTGGGGGACAGAGACACTGTCTTCCCTATCGCTGCCTGATCTCTATCATTGTACCTGTGCTGCACCACTCGCAATCGGTGTCCTTGGGTTTCTCTCTTGAACAGAGATTCGGTTTCCTAGGAGCACCTATTGTTCAGCCCCTTAAGTGATGAGCCTACCTGAGATTAGGCTATAAAGTCGATAACCCAGGAATGAGATTAAGTTATAAAGCCCAAAAAAGCAAATGCTGCAAATAATTTCCAACAGCAATGATTTCAGAAGAAGAAGCAAAATAAAAAACAAGGAAGGAGACATGTTTCTCACCGTTGCAATCCCAAACCTAGAGCACAACACCTATTTATAGGGAAAGATTGGCCACCAAACCACTTCAAGGCACCTAAAATTCACATCATCTTAATGACCTGCAATAATGATGACATTGAAAACACAAAGCAGTTAATACATTCAATGCAAGGGGGACTATCGACCATCGAGGTAATCATTCCCAACAAAAGTCTTTCCATATTTCCAAAGAAAATAAAAACCCAAAATGCATTCAAAAAGACCAATGTCCCAACAAAATCCAAATATACACGTCAGCAAACATATCGCCGACCGAAACCAAAATAGCTATAACAATCAAGGAAAACTAAGTTTTGCCCCTGGCACTACGAGCTCACTCGCCCTCGGCATCAAGGCCTTCAGCATTATTCCACTCGGTACTGCACCCCCCCCCCCCCCGACACCTGTATGAAGTCCAACGTTATTGCCTCCCTGCATCTCCATGATCTAAGTCTCGCCACCCTCACCCACACGAGCCTCGACATCTTTAACGCCTCGATTTTTCCTTTGGCCCTTGCTTTGCTTTTAAGCACTTGAGGGTTCTCGGATCATGATACCTTAGCCTGTGCTCTAGCCGCCTTTTTCGCCTGCATATCGAGAACCATCTTATCATGATCAAGCCATCCCCTGCAAGTCCCTCGCGGATCCAGTGAAGGGCACCCTCGGAGAACGCCTGATCCATTTTCGCCTAGAAGTTGGGTGATAGAATATAATCATCTACAAAGCAAAATGCATCATCCCTCTTGGCCTTCTTGAGCTTGTCCTCATGGGTTTCCGCTTGCGCATGTAGACAGATACAATCATTAACGAAAGAGCTGGCCCGAGAACGCTTCTCAGCCACTTCTTCCTCAAACGCTCCAGCTTTGCATCCTTCTCCTCCACTTGGCGCTCAACAACCCTCTCCCTGTTAACTCCTAATTTTCCCTTCCAACTCAATAACACAGTCTAGGTAAGGGGATAAACTTTGCAAAGTTGCATTGCGGAGCTCCAACTCGGCGTTCTGATCTTAGACTTGCCTCTCCAATTCTTGTAATCACCTTTCAACAAAGCATAATTTCTCCCTAACCTCATCCAGGTCCCGTACCCCTAGCTCAGCCTGCTGCAACCTCCCAGTAAGGTCCAAGTTAACATCCCCAGAGGACCAAGAGCCTCCTCAATTTCTCGCCGCCGGGTCTCTTCTATAGTCAACATTTGCTCCAACTCCATCCTCTTGGCAATGCCTTGATCCACCGACCTCTTCATGTCCTTGGGATCAACCCTATCGCGATCCAAAAAATCTTGGAGTTCTTGGGCACTCCGCCTCCAATTCGCTACTAAGCCAGACAATTTCCCCATCAAAATGTTCAAGCAGCTCAGCTGACGCTTGATAATTCATGTTAACAGCCTGCATGTAATGGTCACATAAGCAACATAAATGATACCATTACCAATAAAGCACAATAGTCACTTACCCTCATTAGTCTCTCCTAAGCATCCTGATACCCCGCCTAAAGATAGTCAGCGTTAACCCGGCCCCAATCACGATGGCAATTGCTCAAGTCCACCACCATGTGTAGCATAGCGCTACTGGTGATGCCAATCTCGACAAAAGTACAAGCAAGGCCTCCAGCCACTTTATCACGAGAATGTCAAGACCCTTCACTCGTGAACCTCGACCATGCTGACCCATCAACTCGAGACCTCTTCCCTCTATGAGGATCCATGCTTAACCTCACTGGGGGACTTCTGAGACGAAGTTGAGAGGTAGTCATCTTCCTCTTACCAGCAACACTATCTGTGCGGGTACAACATCTCATGATCTGTCCTCCTCGCCTGCTTGCCAACAAACTACCACCTCGGTCGCCATACTCACTTGCACCCTGGTTACCTCAGCCTTACTGCTATAGATAGTAATCACATCTTATGACTTGGGACCAACATTGTCGACACCCAGAACTCCCTCCAGTTGTTCCAAGAGGACATTCTCCATCAAGCAAGCCCTGGCACTAACATCGCTCTTCCTCCTATCCACTTCCACAAACAACTCCTCTACGGATATCTCTACTTTAATGAGAGGTGGAACCTGCTGCCCCACTCTATCCTAATAGCCTTGCTCGATATCTTGACCCTGGGGGGACTGCTTCCTCTCCCCTATTTGAACTTGGGTAGATCGCCATCCCTCATCCTCTTAAACTCGGGAGGACTATCTCCATTCCCTTCGAACCTGGGGAGACTGTCCCCTCTGCTCCACTTGGGCTTGAGAATGTTGTCTCGCCTTACTAGTCTAGTCGTGACGACCTTGTCTCGACTGCTCACCTTGTATCGCATCACCCTCAACAACCACTAGTACCTCAGCATCAATTGCTCGACTATTGAGAAACTCCAAAATCTCATCGAGAAACCTATCATATACATCCCGAGATAACTGCAAATTCACCCAATGACCAGTATCATAAACCTCCTTGGTCAGTAAATTAACGTTGGTTCGTCTAATCGCCTCCGAGTCATGAACCAACTCCTCAATGATGGCATCAGTATTAACGTCAGCATTTGGGGCATTGCTCTTGTTAGCAGTCTCACTGGGTATGTTAGCTACCAGAAGAGGAAAAAAAAAAAAAAACAACAACAACAAAGTCAGAAACGCTATACCAACATACTGTCAAAGCATAAATCCTCACCAGGACGCCTCCCCAATTCTCATATCTCATATATTGCCAACCTACACAGGCGATAGAATCCCTGCCTCCCCAAAGGGAATTTCCCTAACACCCTCATGATGCTTTTTCACTCTAACGGGTTAAGGCTAGTGTCCTACCTCACTACAATACAAAGAAGTGTTGTTAGCACACACCATAACACTAGTATACCAAAGACATGATCACAGTACTCACCAATGGGCTGGAACCAGGTAGGGACCCGATGAGCCATATCGAGGTTTTGCCAGAGACCACCAACCAGATAGGGCTTGTCCCTCCACTGAGTGTAAATATTGGAGGGCGGATCCTCAAAGATTACGCACCCACGCGCTCTAAAGTTCACACACCCACTATCGCCAGTCTTCGTCGAATATTGCATCTTAAACAAGGAACTAAACTCATTTATACTAGGACACTATTGCTTGCTAACCTACCATAGCAACAAAACTGCTATAAGCTGCCTTAATGCATTAGGCCGCAACTGCCCAACGGAATATTAAGGCAAGACAGCAAATATTGCATCTCCTCCAATATGGAAAACGATAAACCACACTTCAACTAGTACTGGTAAAAACACGCCCATCCCAACTAGGGATGGCTAAACAACTCTCCACCCATCAAAGGCCATAACAATATATTATCTGGAAGGCCCCAAGTCGCCCTAATATTGTCAATCTGGTCTTGGGTCATACTTGGCCCCGGCCAGTCAATTGGCATGTCGTCAGGTACCAATAGCAATCGCTCACCCGACGATTGAGGAACGTCCAATAACTTGTACTCCTTGGAGCCGGGATCCTCATGAACCATCTCTTCCTCAGAAGGCCCAGCACCACTAGGACCACCACGAGAAGAACCTTCCCCATCCCCCTTGCCATGGGCATATTGCTCACGAGCCATACTGCGAACGACACACCTAAGGTTAGTCAAGTCAGTCAACCCTCCCTGTCGCCTTCCCCAACCCGCCTCACGACAAATTTTCAAAACCTGCGGACACCACCATGGATCCATAATACACAAATACCGACCAATCCCAAAACCCATACCCCCAAAACCCACCACAGTAACACAAAAACTCAAACTTTCCCGATCAAACTCAACCCAAGGAAAAACAAAATACCCATTTAAATCCATATTCCCTCAATAGCAGGCAACCAAAATGAAACCCAGAAAACAAAAAGAAATTGAACCTCTTTGTGTTGATTGACAGAAATTGCTGAAACAAAAGGCGGCCACAAACATTGGAAAACTTCAAACCTCAAGAACGCTGACACCGGGTAAAGATTCAATCTTTCTGGATATCAAAGGCTCTGACTTTATCCGGTTTATTCTCCCAAAATTTGGTCAGAATAGAGGGAGCAGTAGCCGCCCCCGTCTCTCTCTTCCACCTATATATAGGGTCTACAAGAGCACAGGGACCGTTAGACGTGCAAGGACTACAACATCAGATTTCGCCATGTGTCAAACATGTCTGAGCATAACAGTGGTCATGCGTCGTCACCTCGGCTCCCTCCTCACTACTCCATTATTACCTGTTGCGGAATTCAATATGTCAGCCTTCTCTCACACTAAATACGAATGACAACAGGACACTTGTCGCTAGGGCATAGAAAATACGCCAAAAGACACATGCCCTAGTCAGCACTCCTCTAAGCTGGGGACTGGGGGTAATGGTTGTATGGAAACCACGTGGCAAGGAGACTCGCCTTGCACTTCCGATATTTCTACCAACACAAACTCCCCACCCAAGAGAACTCTTGACCAGGGACTTGGGGGATTTATTGGTATGTATACCTCTTAGACATAAATATCGGAAACACAAAGCTCATCTAGCCACCAAAGAACAACAAAGATACTCCCAGGCAGGGATCCCGATACCCCTTTGATCTGTATCGGGAACCCGATTTTCCCACACCGAATGCAAGGAGACCACATCCCCCCAAATCCTCTACAAATGAGTCATCTCCAACATCTTAAAGAGGTAACTGTCTACTATCACTTTCCACTATCTTTATCTTATAACTATACTGACTCAGGCATCGAAGCGTTGAAGGCTGGCAGACCTGGTCTTCCCTCTGACGTTTGTTTGCTTTACAGATAAACGAGACATATAGCGATAATGAAGGGACAAGACATCGTGATTCAGCTGGACCAGACCACTCATCTATACAGTTGAAACAGAGCATGTTGGTATGTGTTCTAAGAAAATTGGTGAAGGTTTAATATCGATTTTGATTTTCCAAAGTGCAGAGTTTCGATTGTCGATTTACAAGAATCCGACCGTTGGATTTCTGTCAATTCTACTCTAGAATACTCAAATGAACGAATCAATCGTAGTGGTGAAGTTTAAGATGAATCTGAGAAGAAATGGAGATGTTGGTTTACAAGAGGTTTTTAGGTTTCATTTTAGAATCGTATTTAATTTTTGAACTGTTGTTTACGAAATATGATTTTGTATAGGACGTACCAACCCGTCACTCAACGAGGATCCATACACTTGGCTATGTTAGCTATCTATTGTGAGTGGACCTTGATTGTAAATGGTGCGTGCGAATATTTTTCTGAATTATTGATTTATTCATTTATCGAGCATGTATTTTAGTTTTGGATTATGATTTGATTTTGGAGATGAATTGGTTTCGGATTATATTTTTGGCATTGGGAATACTTTAAATGATTTCGGATTTGGATATCGTCTGACATATGATTTATAATTTAATCTTTAATTTGAGTTTCTTTTATGAGTTATGTTATCTAGAATATCTTGGCATGTAGGACACGTCGTTGTTTTATTCAATTTTCTCATGAGATTTTTCCGAGTACGGTTAGGAATGGTACTCATGATTTCATTCTCAAGATTTTGGGGAAGGTTTATGGAATTTACTATTTTCACCATACTTGGGTCACTTTATTAGTTATCCTCCTCACGTAGTAGAGCTTTTAGTTCTCCTCCTCACTTACTCTGTGTTTGTGGGTCATAGTCGAGCCTAGAGCTTGGGAGGCTCCTTTGTCATATGGTGATTTCTTCTTCCCCATACTCTACTGTTGCTTGGCTAACGGAGCTAGTCCGATTTTATTTTAACCAGCGGGGCTGGTATGTTTTCACGAGATTTCGAGTTTAAAGAAATATATTTTCTAAACATTGCATGCATCGAGATTTTATAAGTTTAAATACGTGGGAAAATATTAAAGTTTATCTTATTTAATTTATCTCGATTATTTATTTTTGTCCACTCACGCTAACGTTTTTATATGCTTTCCCCATGGGCCCTCCAGTTTCAAATGCCCAGTCTGCAAAGTACCTAGTTCGGCATAGTAGGATTCGAGACATAGCATCTGCTGCTGTTGTATTCCATATTGTAAGATACTTATTGAACCTACTTGTATCTTGATTTCATTTCCTCTTTTTAGTCTGCTCTGACAACCTGTGGGACAAATGTTTAAAAGGTTTAGGAGTTTTATTTGTGTATTTGGAACATGTATTATTTCGGATTTTAGCTGCCTGTTGTGGAGTTGTTGGGACTTTGGGAGCAAGGTGGCTCAAAATAAATAGGCTGGCTTGTTAGAAGTGTAAATGTATTTTTTACAGGTTTTGGGTAGTCTATTTTCACTGGTGACTCTACCAAAAATTCGGTAGAGTTATTCCTAAGGTGGGCCCTTCAGGGCTACCTCGAATTTCAAGGTGAAATTCAAGGCAGGTCTTATCAGTTTGATTCTTTTAATTGTTGCTAGAAAATAAAATATTAATACATGGCAAAGTTATGGGCTTCCTTTATTATCTTGAGAAAGTTATTGTAGACATAAGTATTATTGAAACGTAATTTCTTCATGAGGTTCTTATGAATGGTGAAAAAGTTTGTTTCACCATTTCTGCAAATTACTGTGTTATAAAGAAGAACATAAATGGAGGGGTACAATTGTATATATTGAATAGGAAGGAAAGTAAGAAGGTTAAGGAGAAAAGTATAAAAATATAAAATAAAAAAAATAGGAGTGAATATTTAGTAGGTTGGGTTGTGTATATAAAATATCTCCTGCAATGTGAAAAGAAAATGTTGGAACTTGACTATCCATATCCGATTTGGATTGGATTTGAGATATAAGGAAGCTAGCCAACCTGTGCTAGGGGCAACAAGGAAAACTGGACAAAATTCCAAGAGCCAGAACGGTACATCATGGTAACATTCACTATTACGTTGAAGCTCAAAATTCCGAAAGCCTACGTACCTATGTAAGGTCATATTACACAAGATAAAGTAGCTTGAAGCCTCCTTCACTAGTGCACGCAATTATGGCACTCTAGAAGACTCATTTACCTTGTGCAAAACCAAACCTATGGTATGCAAGCTAGCATCACATATGCCAAACAATGTGGAGTAATCCTCCTAGATCTCAAATAAGACACGCGCCCTATAGAGCTAGAGCCTATTAGTTTGGTCCACAAATGGACCAAAATCCAAACTCCTTAGTTGTATGCATCCAATTTTTATTAAAGGTTATGTCGGTTACCAAAAGCCGTTTACCAGTTAATTCAAATAGTTTTTTCTTTGAATACTATCACCTAGCCTATTTCGTGAAACTAAACTGTCCTCAACCACTTTCCAAAGTTTAGAAACCACCATAGCACTTAAGCTTTCAGGTTGAATCGGTTTCCAGCACTACAAATGAATATTGGCAAAGTCAGTGAACCGATCTAACTTCATAAATAGAAACAAAAAACAAATCCATTAGCAACCGTGATTCTCATCTAGATCCACAATAATTTACCCATCGACCAAATGAAAAATTAGTCGAGTGGTTCTTGCCCAGATTTGTCATCTGACTAATCAAGAACTGCCTAAAACACTAGCCAAAAGTATACCAAAATAAGAGTCATATGGAAAATTAACTTCACTATTTAGAGCAATTGTCAGTTCACAATGGAAAAAAAAAATGTCACCCTAGTCTATATGTCCCAATCATAGTCATGTATCATTTCTATTTGCCTAATACATCACAAACATTTTTCGTTACATTGTTACTGATAATTCTGATCATATTATTTTGTCTCAACTTTAAGTATTTAACCCGCCAGACTTTGATATCTTATCTTCTACATATTAGCTAATGCAAAAGAGTTTTTCTATTGGAACCTCCAAATTTGCTCACTTGACCTCTATGCTTTTTGCACCTCTTATCAAATTTTCAAATACTAAATTTACTCACTACACCTCACTATTATCTTTAAAATAAAATAAAACTTAGTCATTTCAATGATTAATTACTCTATAATCTTAATTACATGTCTATTCCTTAATCAGACAACATAAATCTCTTATCTAATAAAAAAAATCAAAAATAAAATAACATGAACTATTGTGTGATTTTTTTTTTAACTTTTTTTTTCTTTTTGTGC
>BDJD01007212.1:0-30989 GCA_002564525.1 Rosa multiflora
ACATACAGTCTCTATTCAGTGCACGAATCACAAAGTGATTAAAGTTCAAAACCCATGTTTGAACTAAAATTCTGAAAGTAACGCCAATCGAGGCTGAACTTCATTCGAGACCATCCAAAGTCTCCAAAATACTTCTATGATCTATATGACAAAACTACAAGTCGATCAGACAATCGAATCGGCATGGATCGAAAACCGAATGATTCGAAATCACAAAAACCCTAACATGCTCATACGATCTCCAAAAATTATGTATTATATATCGAAATGCTCGTATCGACGAGTAGATGACAGATAACCCAAGAAATTGCTCCTTACATGGTCGGAATGCCGTCACAGTGCCGCCACAGGCAGTTGCACAACCATCGCTGAACCACACTCAAAACCACCTTAATCCAACCGTCCAAAATGTCAAGAATACCAAGTAGAGCAACATTAATACCTGGGGCTTGAACCAACTTGGCCTAGATTGCAGCCGATCGTCGCCTAAAGCTAGAACTTACTGTTCACCTTGAGTTGCAACTCCACAACGAGAATTGAGCAAAACCACTACTAGGGATTGACAGAGGAGATTGCTGCGAACTCAAAAAGGTTGGTTTCACCCTCCGCCTTCGACGGAATAGAGCGGACCAGTCGGGTCCTAGTGATTCTAGCTTCGCCACCTTGCAGCGCCACTGTGAGTGTGAATCGCCACTAGAGGATGCCACAGGGAGGAGCGCACGGAGAAGGCGAGTCGATTTGGGCTGGTCCGGTGGTCTGCCGTGGCCGGAGTTACGAGTTCCGGCCGGGTCGGAAATGCTGGTTGGGGTCGGGTCGATCGCGTTTCAGGAGAGAGAAGAGAGCGTTTCTTGGTTTCAGTTTTTAGAAGTTTCCAAAAATGTAAATTCTGATTTTGCCAAAACAAAAAAAAATCTATTTATAGTAATCCGAAACTTCCAATGACCATAAATTTCTCATACGCACTCTGATTTACGAGTACCACATGTTCACGAACTCGTATCGACGCGCTCTGCTACTTTTGTGAGGGAAGTTTTTAGAGAAACCCAACGTATAAAAGGCCAACCTTCGCGCCTCTCCTAAAATGGGGCTTCCTGAACAATTATTCGTCCAAAAATAATTCCACTCAATTCTCGAACCACGTACTCGTACCAACAACCACTAAATTAATTCCGAAAAATCCTCGGAAAATAATAACGAATTTTTGGGGGTATTACAAATAATCAGTTTAGCCGTAAAAAAAAAAATTACATATCTAGTTACGATAAATTGTTTTTCATATTCTGTTTTTTTATTATTTTATTAATTATTATTATTATTTTTTTAGAATGTGTCTTTCATATTCACCGAAAGAAAAAAAAAACATTATCTTTCATAGGGGAGCGGGAAAAAAATCAACAAATGTATTTCTATTCGAATTCTAGTATTTGACCAAAATAATACGTAGTATCTTTTTTGGGTAAAGCTACGGTATGCTAACATTTCTCATACATAAACTATTTTTACCCCTCTAAGGACTCATGTTATCACTTTGAGGACTAATATTACTATTTTCAGGACTCATATGTTTGAGGACTAATATTACTATTTTCAGGACTCATATGGTAAACTAAGAAAATTTACCACTTTAAGGACTCATGTTACCACTTTGAGGACTAATATTACAATTTTGAGAGCTCATGTGGTAACTAAGAAAATTTACCACTTTAAGGACTCATGTTACTACTTTGAGGACTAATATCATGTCACTACTTTGAGGACTAATATTACTATTTTGAGGACTTATTTTACCACTTTTAAGGTAATTGTATGCATGTCATACGTTAACACATTATAGAATTTTCCATCTTTTTTTGCCTCTTAAAAGTCATATCTATGTTTCACAGCTTATGTATGTGGTGAAAAGGCTAGGCTCATAGTCGAGGATTTCTCTTTAATGGATGAGCTAGTAAAGAGAAGCACTAAATCTGACCTTGCAATAGTGGAAAAAACCGTAGCAGACAAGATATTGAAAGAACTCAAAGCACAAGATACTTCTGAAAAATTCATTACAAAGAGGATGAAGGACTTGGGCACTACAAGGTATTTAAGCATCAACTACATTAGCTATAATAGACACATACACACATGCACATAATATTATGTGTATAATTGTATGGGTCCGGATCAAGGGACATCAAATTTTACACAAATTTTGACACACCTTATGAGCTATTAAATTTTAAAATGTTCAGTGGTTCAAATTTATTATTTGAATGATGTCAACACAACACCAAGTGATGTGGAAATTACATGGCATTACATATTTCTTAAAATTAAACTTTTTCTTCATTAAAAGATAAAAACAAAATTAAAATTTAAAAAATCAAAATCAACAAAAACTAAAAAGAGAAAAAGAAGAAGAACAAGAATTCTTAGTTCCCATCAAAATTCTGGAGGCCTTTAATTATATTCCTCCTTTGGATATCCTCTTCGCAGCTACATATGAGTTCAAGTCCTTTATGAATCACTTATAAACCCCACCAAATCCTCCCTGGCCAAGCTTTTCTTCCTCTTGAAAGTTACTAGTTGCCCGAACTAGATCCCGTACAAAAACTTTATGGGGCCAGTTCCTTGTTCAAATTCATCGTCAATGGCATCACCAATAGGTTCTTCATCACTGTCCATTGTTTCTTTCTTCTTCCAATAGATAAAACTGACCAAAGCCAGCAAAATGCATGACACGAATGAAATTTTTCCTGTTTGCCTTTGCAAGTTTGTAGCAAGCTTTTTCTATTATTTGTTCCATGGCTATCTCTTCCCAATTATGACATTCTTCTCATGGGTCTGCTGGGCATGACCACACAGTATCACCCCTCAGCAAATCAGCTCACGTTACAAGGGACTTGGGATAGAAATAATTAAGGAGGAATATAATTGAAGGTCTACACACGTTACAAGGGATAATTAAGGAGGACTATAATTGAACCGAATTTTGATGGGAACTGGGAATTTTTGTTCTTCTGCTCGTTCTTTTTCTTTTTCTCTTTTACTTTTGTTGATTTTGATTTTCTAAATTTTAATTTTGTTTTTATCTTTTAATGAAGAAAAGTTTAATTTTAAGAAATATGTAATGCCATGTAATTTCCACATCACTTGGTGATATGTTGACATCATTCAAAGAATAAATATGAACCGTTGAACATTTTAAAATCTAATTACTCACGAGGAGTGTCAAAATTTTTGTAAAATTTGGTGTCCCTTGATTCGGACCATGATTGGGGTATATACATAAGTATTAGGTTTATTGCTACTCCCTGTGGACTTTTTTTGGAAGATCAAGTGAATACATGAATGCTACTCTGGGTTCCTTTCAACATCAATTGCAAAAGAAATTTTCTCAAAGATACAAAAAGAAAAACATATTTCTTGTGTTCCACTTTAATAGTCCATATGAGGAACAGTTTTACAGCCAGATACAGAGCTGGCCCTGAGGGTTGCTGCCTGAGGTAGCCGTCTCAAGCCACCGGTTTCCGGGGGCCTCGGAGAAATTTAATTATTTATATATGTTATATATAGTATATATATTTTCTTTGCTATCATGGACACAAATTGATTTGTTGCTCCAGTGGCAAGCTGTGTGTCTCTTTCTAAACCAACCAAAGTTCAAACCTCGTAGGCGTATTCTCTTTTCACTTTTTTTATAAAAATCTTTTCCTTATGAAAACTGATTTTTTTTTTCTTATCCTTTTTCATATGAAAACAGACAATTAATTCATTTCCTTTTCCTTTTTCATATAAATAACTAATTCATTTCCTTCTCCATAAAAAGATTTTGACCAAAAATATTAGCCTATATATATTAATTATTTTAACTACTTTTTGTATTTCAGAAATTTATATACGAATCAACATTCACATATTTTTGTTTTGTTATTAATTCTACACAAAATTTTGTATTGCATTTTGGCGATATATACACACGCGCACACACATGAAGGGCCACATTTTATTTCTTTGCCTCAGGCTGTTAGAGTCTCATGATCGGCCCTAGCCAGATAGTAAGTTTCAAATTTTTGAAAATTTTCAAAAATAGATTCTTAAGTATTTTCTGCATTTATATGTTTTACCATGAGCCAATTTATATATATATATATATATATATTTATATGAACAAAAGAATATCAATATTATGGTATATAAATAATTATCGTCCTACAAATTATTGTAGTTACACATTTTAATTTATTTCATCAGTATCTTTACTATAATATTATACAATTGTTCCATGTCTACTCTATGTTTTGTCGGTAAAAATGTCCGCACAAAAAATTAATATAAAAAATTGATAAGTAAATAAACAGTTTTTTCTGTGTGACTTAATCGGTTTCTCATATTGTTGCAAAACTTATTGAAATTTTTGTTTTTCTAATTATTACCGACTTCTGTTTTCTATAATTGATGAGTAGGGCTAAGTTGTATGGCTGGCCAAATACGTATGTGTTTACAAAAGCAATGGCAGAAGTATATCTAGAACACTCGAAAGGTAGTGTACCGATTACCATTATACGTCCAACTGTTGTTACTAGCACTTATAAGGAGCCATTTCCAGGATGGATTCAAGGTCTCAGGTAATAGTTGTGTGCCTAATTTTTTTTTTTTTTTAAATTTATTTATACGTATATGACAAATCATAATTATTTTCTAATAAAATTCTATTCGCTCTTATCAATTAGAGCATCTCTAAAGGGTTGCGAAATTTAAATTTAAGAAGAAAAAACAACTGTAAAATATAAAATAAGAAAAAACCAAAAGTTTGTTCATCATGTCTTTTACTATGCTCCTTTCTTTTTTTTTTTTGACCAGAGGACAACAATATCTCAAAAACTTAGTGTTTCCTCTTTGGGGACAGCCGACATTAGTCCAAAGTCAACGGTTCCACCGTTAGTAAAGACAAATGCTGGTTTAAGACATCAACCTTAATTTAAGGATATATAGTATAACATAGGCAAAAAAGCATCTTTAGCTTTATCAAAGCTGCGTTTTACAGAATTTAATGACCTCAGATTGCGTCAAATGGTGTAAAACTTAAAATAAAAACACACACATCTATATAATTTAATGACCTCAGATTGCGTCATAGTAATTATTCACCCCATACCGTGCTATAGTATCCTCCAACGAGAAGGATTGATTGCGGTTGCTTAATCCCAGACTCATAGTTTCTTACTGGAGTAGAGATTATCGCCGCCGACAAGAGTCTATAGGTCATGCATGTTTCCTTCATGTAGCTGAAAGATTAAAGTCGGTGGTGCAAGGCCATAACCTTAAACACCGCAATTATCGAAGTACCATGGCCAAGTTGTTTCATAGACATATTGACCATTCCAGCTGGTTCCAAAACCTTGTTTTGTGAAGCCCGCCAAATCGTGGATAATCATCAAGAGGGTGCTCCAGCGGTCCAGCCTCGAAGCTCCTAGGACGCAATCGCAGCAAACGATTCTCCGCCGCAAACCAACCATAATCATTCACACCAAGTCTAAGACCACCAATACCACGAAGCTACCAAACAAGAAAACTAAACAATCAATCATCTCATCCTCGACAATTACCATTCAGTCCAACCAAATAGGGCAGTTGACTTGATACACTTTTGCGCAAGTGCACGTAACATTTGTCAAGTAAAAGAAGTATTTAAATTGAGAATTTATTGTACCAAATGGATTAGTGCCTAACCCTCATTGGCTTATTGAAACTAATTAATCACTTATGTGAGTAAAGAAAAATAAAAACTAATGTAAGGCAGCAAGCCTCAACAATGCTTGGCTTTGTTTCGCACCGAAGCATAATCAAACGTTCAAACTAAGGGGGGTGTATTCATTTAAGAGTCTATTAGATTTTTTTGTATTTTGAAAGTCTATGGGTATTCAATTGAGATTTTAAACAATCCTTTAAAATCTTGATGTATTCAATTAAGATTTAAAATTATCCATTCAAATATGTAGATATTCAAAAGTATACTGATTTTTAAAGATTTCATTAAATGTTAGATTTTAAAGGATTTTATAGTGCTTTTTATACATATCAAAACTAAAAAACAATCCAACCACTTCCCCAGAGATTTTGATGGATTCTTTCTCACTCAAAAAATGAAGAACCTCTTCACCAAAAAAAGAAAAAAAAAAGAAAACACTATCCTCCTCTGCCTCTGCCTCTGCCTCTGGTCTCATCTAATAATTTTTTTATCTTTATCACTATAGCTCTGGAAGCCTTAATCCTTCTAGCTAATTAAGCTCACTTTCAACGGTATTGTTAAGATGATACATACACACATGTTTCTTTTTTTTTTAATCAAACCCGAAGCCGGGTGCCAATATATATACATATATTCATCTAAAACCAGAATAGGCCGTTACATACACATATGTTTCTTTTGTAGATTAGATATGAAATAAATTATGTCATTAGTTTACTACTTTATTTTTTGTATAACATTTTGGTTTATTAGTTTTCTTTTATTATTCATATAATACACAACATAAAGAATGGTAGATTGCCACATATATATATATATATACACACACACACACTTACTTTTTTGTCACTGATATAGTATTATAGTTGGATCCATACATCTATTGCTTCTAAAGAAAAAGAAAGAAAAAAAAAATTAGCCTATCAAAAACATCATAAGGACTTGTAAAATCTACACAAATACTAGTAAATCAATCTATTATAATCAATCAGAGTCCATATAGAATTTAAACAATCCGTGGATTAAGTAAATCCATGGATTATAAAAAATCAAACAAAATCTTTTAAAATCTGAATTGAATACACCCTCCTAAGAGTCTAGTAATGATTGTTTACACCGAATTAAAATTGTGAATTAAAATTCTAGGGTAGTTAGCACTGAAATTTAATAAAAACTCTTTATTAATTAGGAGAAAACTCCTTCTCAAACTCCTAATATTTTGAGAAAAAGAACAAGCATAATTAGGAAATTTGTGAGCCACAGTATTGGCTTGACGATAAATATAAGTAAGGTAAGAACCTGGCATCTAACGAAGATCACAGATCATATCATCATACACATGACCTAGAGAGGAAGTATAGGGGATGACGCTCTTCTTGACTGCCCAAACAAGTAATAAAGAATATCTCTCAAAGGCGACCGAAGAGAGCCCATGCTCCAAAGCATGTGAGACAGCTGCCCTCCCTGCCAAAACCTTAACTTGTTCCGCAGAGGGAAAATTACAGACTATTCTGTAGAACCCATCAACACAAGCACCAGAATAGTCTCTGATGATCACTCTAATACCACCCTATTTAGTAGTGCTATCAAAGAATCATCCATATTAATTTTCAATCAACCATCTAAGGGTGCTTTCCAGCCCTGCCCTTGCCCCTCCCCTAAACCCCGTTGTGGGGCTCGGTTATGAAAACGGTAGTCACATAAGCGAGCATTAAACCCAAAGAACAAACCCCCCACATTAGTATCTTGCCATCCCAAACCCAAATTTTACATTCCCTCCAAACCCCCCATATAAAATACAGAAGCAGAGTCCAAAAGAGTCTTCAGGAAGAGTTATCATAAAAAAGAAACCAATCAACCAAAGGTAACGCTTGCTTGCCTCTAGACGACACACCCCAAAAGCCAAATGAGTCTTGAACATATGTTGTGTACAAGGGAACACCCCCCCCAATCATAGAGAACACAAGAAGTATTCTCCAAAATCACAAACTTCTCAATTAAACGAGTCTTAACTGGCAAGATGTAATGTAAAAAATTAATGGTAATTAGAGATGAATCATAACCTTAACTCAATAGTCCGGAAATTAAATCAATTTATGTGCAATTTATAAAAAAGGGTAGTAGTCATACCCAAGGTTTATCAAGGCTAAGGATGAATGGCCAAAATTTCTTTTCGCGTTATTTCTACTCTGTAGCAAGGGTCCTAGATACTCACTTGGCACATACTAGAGCTATGTTCGAGGCTCTAACACATTTTAGAATGTCTATTGGTCAAGAAATTAGGCAACCAATCTCACCATAACCACAATCAAGCTAGTAATGTAATGAGTCATGCTTGTACCCCCCATGGATACGAAATTAGGGGTTTTAGCTCTAAAATCTAACATTTTCATCTGCCAAATTTTATTATAGAACTATTAGAATTATATATCTAAGAGTTAACAATTCTCAAACATGCGTTCTAATAAATTATTACATGATACAAATGTTCAATATGAAGAAATTACATATATAAATTTAAACAAGAACCCATTATAGAATTTGAGTTAGGGCAAACAATCCTATCCCCCAACATATAATCTACTATTTTTTTTTTATTATAATCATCATATACATCACAAAAATTACAAAATACAAAGAGGGAATGTTAGAAAATAGTCGAAATTAATCCACTGATGTAGTTTGGCATAAGCAACTTCATCAAAACTGAACACAAATAATATTGTTCCCACTCTACCAAATATTATTCATTAAGGGAATGATGTCCTTACTGAACCTTGAAGCATTTCTCCTTCAATCTTCTTGAAAGTTGATGAAAATATGAAGAAATGAAGTAGAGAGATACTATAAACGAACTGTTCACCGGTGAAAGGCTACCGGGACATTTGCCACTACCACTCAGAGCAACTTCAACAGCTTCTCTATAATTTCTGTATTATAGGGAAGCAAAAGTTAAAGCTTTAACCTCTTTTTCTTCTTCAACTCCAACAGATTCTCTATTTTACAACAATTCCTGAAATCTCCATAATTCTTCCTTAAAATTTTAGAGATTGCTGTAAATTTAGGGAATTTGATTTTCTCTTTCCTCACTTTCCCTAAAATGGGGATAGTTATAGGAAATCTGTTGGAGCAAAAGATGCTTATTTTTCCCTAAAATAGATAAAAATAAAAATATAGGGAGGTTGTTAGAGTTACTTTTAGCTGGGAAAAAGCGCAGAAAATGGATACTAGGGAAAATGGGAGGAGAAAGGTGATTGCGGCTTCTTAGAGGAGGAATGACAAAATTGACTTTTTCAAATATGATATTGTGTACAGTTTTATGCTCTGCACGGCCAATATTGCTTAGTGATAATAAAGGGTGAAGATAAAGTAATATATGTGAGTAAATGGGCCTAAAATCCTATGTTAATGCATAAGGTGTGTGGATAATGTGTGCAATTAAATTGAAGTGGCATGATATAGACCAAAAGATGTGACAATTTTTTTTTTTTTTTGGAAATTAAGAGCTCATAAATTAATATGACCCCAATTCATTGGTCAAAGAATAGTACAAAGTAGACTACTCTATTCAAACATTGAAATCTCAGATTAGTTTATGCTAACAAAATCTACTCGCCCCATAGACAATCTATTCTATCAAACTCTAGATGCTGAACACGCCATTGTAGTACGCTAAAGCTAGATAATTCTACAAAGGCTTTTAGGGAAGATTCTACTAGCATAGACAAAACTCTAACTAAACCAATTAGGCTAAAACCCAATGGCCCAAAATCTGAGACCAAGCCCAAAAGCCGAGTCATAGGCCCAGTCCCTGGCAAAACCCAAGTTAGCTGGAGGATTTCAATCCATCTCCGTTACCGCCAATAATCCTTCCATGAGGCCAGAACTAAGGAGCAGTACCACTGCCTACCTTTTGCAACACAACTGGCAGAGAGATTGCTGATCACACCAAATCACTGCGCCGCTAACAAGCCACAGTATCACCAGATCCGCTTGCCTTGGAGCTTCCTCCGTCGAGCCCGGGGCCCACTACAACTGGCACCAGACAATTACACAGATACGTTACCTCTTCCACTTGCCGCCGACAACACTCGATCCAGAAATAGCAATATCTGAGAGAGAGATCTCCTCCAACTCTGTCAAACCCCCTCAACCTAGAAGAAGCTCACTCCTCCAACAAGACTGTCACGCCCCGAATTTTGAATAAAGGAATTCAAATCCGAAACGCGAGAACAAACAATCACAAGAAGACTCTTAGAAATTTTTTCAAATAAACTAAGCAACAAACAAACTGAACTCACAATATCAATACCGACTCGTTCTTTAGAGTCACATATTACATTACAATAGTTTACAAATTAAACTGAATATCAATTCAACGTGTAACCACTCTCACCAACTCACTACACAGCGGAAGACTACAAGTATAAGCGCCTTTCTACACCCACGTGACGGAAAGTCCACCTCAACTTCGATAACGATCACCCGATATTTTAACCTGCACAATAACCCCTACACCATAGAATAGTGCACCGGGAATGTAAACAACAAACCCGATAAGCTTTTCAGCCTGTATGAGTAAACTCAAATAAAGTGACTCAGGTAACTCATGCTTATAATTTCTTGGCTCGTGAGATAATTAAAGCAACAACATTTAATTCCACAAAATACATGCTTTCACCATCTTAGCCTAACAAAAACAATATGCAATTATCACAACAAAACGTCAAGTTCAAATTAATCAATAACATGCTCAACAATTTCAACCCAACTAAAAACCCACATGCTCTGTCTCTCAATTCATTTTACGTCCCCACAATCTATTAGATCACTATTCCTTTGCCTCAACGGCACAACCAGGAAATCATACTCATTTTCCTTAACATAACGCGGTTGCCAAAATCATGCCATCCCAACTCATTTATCAATCACTACAGATCACAACCCACAACTGTACCCATAATAAGAATTTAGCAAAATCAATAATCCCTGCATAGAAACTTAGTTCAGGAGATCACATGAAAACAAAACAAAAGAAATCATATAAATCCCTGCATAGAGTTTAGTTCAGGAATTTACATTAAAAAAAACAATACATAAAGCAGTAATCCCTGCATCTAACTTAGTTCAGGAGATTACAATAAAGCAAACAATACAAAAGGTAGTAATCCCTGCATATAACTTAGTTCAGGAGATTACCATAAAGCAAACAATTCAAAAGACAGTAATCCCTGCATATAACTTAGTTCAGGAGATTACAATAAAACAAACAATTCAAAAGACAGTAATCCCTACATATAACTTAGTTCAGGAGATTACATAAAATTCAACAATTAGAAGGAAAAGGAAAATAAATGAAGAAGTCAAACAACTCACACTAAAGTCAATAATCACCCATCAACTCCAAACTAAAGTCGATAGTCGATGTTCACCCATCGACTCCAAACTAAAGTCGATAGTCAATGTTCACCCATCGACTTTGACTAAAGTAGATGATCACCCATCAACTCCAAATAAACACCAGATCCGAAGATAACACCAGATTCGAAGATCAGAAAATGATCACCCACAGTGACTCCAGATCCGAAGATCAGCAAACGGTCACCCACAGTGACTCCAGATCCGAAGATCAGCAAACATTTACAAAGAATCCCACATGACTCAAAATGTTACCCCAACTCAATTACTCTTTCAACACGACAAATCAACAAGCCCCTGATATAACGAATTTTCCACAAAGAGTAAACGCACAAAACCACATTCTGAATAATTCATAGTTTATACGCACATCACAATGTCACACCATCTATACATATATATATTCCACGTAAATATATATATATATATATATATATATACACGTAATCATTCACGCAGGAATGACCACTAATACCAACTATAGTTTTATAAATTATACTTCTCGAAAATCATTTTATATCAAAACATTGTTTTAACTTACCCATGAACCGTTGTCGATCAAGTTCATATATTTTAAAGCAAATAATTTACTTTGATAAATATGATTTTGCATGCTAACAATTAAATCTACTAAATTAAACATAACTAATTTATCAACCGAACACCGTGAGATTTACTCACCTCTAAATCCATCTGCGTCTTCAATACAGCCCAAAATCACAATCACAACCGTTCGCCCAACCAAAACTGTCAATCACCTAAACAAATATGACCTTAACTTAGCAACCGATTCGTAAAACACACTTAAACGACGATCCCACGGTCGGATCCTCATCCGTGACCACACAAAGTCATCGGAACAGTTCTATGATCAACAAATCAAAACTACAAGTCGATCGGACGGCCAAATCCTCACAGATCGAAAACCGAAACGAATCGAAAACCCTAAAACCCTAACATGCATCAACTTCTCCAAAATAACGTTATAATGTATCAAAACGACCGTATCGATGCGTAGATGGATAAACTGAAAACAGAACATAAAAATAAGGCCAAACGCGCCACCACGCGCCGCCACAAGAGGTGGTTCAGATTGTGGTCAACCACGGCGGTCAACGCCGGATCAACCACCTCCGATGCCAAAGTCACCAACTACAAACATGTTCAAAATGAAGAGATGAGCCACTTTCATGCCTGGAACAAAGTGAGATTCGGTCTAGATCGTCCTAGATCAAGCCTGGAATTTGGATCACTCTCGTGCGTCTGATCAGATCCTAGATCGAATCAGGGACGTCGAAACTTCAAACCTTGATCTACCACTCTACACTCAAAATCGTCCTACAAGGTAGGTATGAGGATGATCAGGAGGAAGAGACGATTCCAAAAGTGTCAACCAATCGCTGAGGGGATGCCGGAAAAAGGGTTTTCAGGCCGGGTCCGATCGGCTCAACTGTGGTCTTCGATCTCAGTCTGGGGGCGACGACGGGGCGAGCTGACACAGCAGAGAGGATAATCAGGCCGAGCCGAGTCGGTCTGGTTCGGGTCCTTAGCCGGAGGACGCTCGACGGAGCCGGAAAATACGGGTCGGGTCGACGGAGACCCGACGGTTCTGAGGAGGCGCGGAGGAGAGAGAAGAGAGAAAAGCCGGGGGCCAAAACGCAAAAATTGGAAATTCTGGGATTTAATGAAAAATCCGGAATTTTCTCTATTTATAGAAATTTCCCCAAATTTCAATCGCTCATAACTTTCTCATACGAACTCCGAATCTTGTGTTCCACATGTCCACGAACTCATATCGACGCGCTCTACAACGTTCGTGAAGGAAGTTTTTGGAGAAACCCAACGAATAAAGAGTCAACCTTTGCCCCCCCCTAAAGTCGTACTTTCCGAATAAAAATTCGTTCGAAACACTTCCGCTCCACCCTTGAACCACGAACTCGTACAAACGAACACTTTATTAATCTCTGGAAATATTTAGGAATTAATAACAAATTTCCGAGGTCTTACAAAGACTCTTGATGTCCGGCATCATTGAGCACAACAATAGTGAGGCGCCGCTACTGGACTCGAAACCTAGGGTTTAGGTTTTAGCTACAAAGTAGATTTCGGCTACAAAGCATGCATTAATGAAATCCATATAGGTTTTGTGAGAAATCCAAAAGGTGTGATAATGATTTTTCATCAACTTATTTAAATTTTAAATATAAATTAAAGGGTTCTTGACCCAAAGCACAAAATAGACTAAAACTATCCCACTTACCCCAGCAACAAAATTTTAATCCCACTAACCCAATTTAAACTGAAATGACAATTTTACCCCTAATTTAATTAATAAACTATAACACTGCCACTCCTCATCTCTCTCACTCCAGCATGACCCCGTCGCCCTCACTCTCTCTCTAGCACGACGTCGGTGGATTTCCAAGGCGATGGCGTTTCCGGTACTATATTTCAAGGACGACAGAGCCGCGGAAGAACTTGGCAACTGAGGTTTTGGAGCCTTCTTTGATTCCAGTGACCGAGCCGACCTATCTGAACAGCGGCGGAACGCCGAGGCAACAACGACACTGCAACGAATAAAAGACGGAAGGTCCAGACTTCTTCCCTGCACTCATCCCTCCATCGGCCTTTTTTCCTGTTGTTTTCCAACACCGACGTCGTCATCGTCATCTTCGGCATCACCGACGTCATGTTCTGCATTTGTACTTTCTCTGTCACTCTCTTTCAGTTGCTAATTCCTTTCGTTTTGAAATCTAAGGCTGTGATTGAACGATTCACAATCAAAAGAAATTATGATGGAAAAATTCTGAAATTGGGGAAAACAACTAATTAAGGAGAAAGGGTTTCGATGGTCTGCAACTGAGGAAAAAAGGGGGAAGAAGATGACTGGGTGCCAAGAGCAGTTTCTGGGTGCCTAAATCATTTTTTTTTTAAGTAATGGGGCAGAACAAAAGAAAAGAAAAAGTTTTGAATGTCTATTAGGGGGCAATAGACGTTTATTGAAGGGTAATACATGTTTTGAATTGATATAATCTCTTCATTTTTTTTTTAATTAAAGTTTTATTTGTCTAATTTTAGGAATATTAGCTCCGATTCCGGCTATCGAAAGTTCTATTGGGGGACAATACATGGCTGATAGTAGTCTATTGCGGCAATAGACCTCTATTGCCCCTCTATTAGGGGGCAATAGATGTCTATTAGGGGCAAAAAAAACTTTCCCATGAGATTTTCAATAAATTCCGGCGACCGGTGACCAGAATCAGGCGAAAGTTGGCAGCATTTTGGCGGCCGGTCACCGGATTTCTGCTGCTGGTGACTGGATTCTGAGGGCTGGTGACCGGACTCTGGTGAAGTCTCCTATGGTTTCTCTCTCTCTCTCTCTCTCTCTCTCCCTAAGTAACAAAGAGGTGAGGGTAAAATGGTATTAAAAAAAAAAGAAAAAAAAATCTTAATGGGGTATTAGGGAATATCTCCTTAGAGTGTTTTGGATAAGAGGGAATTAAAAAACTTAATGGGGTAAATGGGAAAAAAATCTCTAAAAATGGGGTAAATGGATAAAAACCCTAAATTAAAAGAAAAAGGAATAAGATGTAACAAAGAGAGGGAAAACACATGTGTGACCGGCCTTGTTCGACTCAACTCCCCCAATTTTGTTCTTTTATACTCTAATTCATCATTTTCTGAGACCTCTTCATCCTTTTGCGGCTTTTGCCAATCATTCTCTCATCTTTTTGATGATTAGGGCCTTGCTATTTGATAGAATTTGATAGACTAGGGACCGGATGCCTTAGAGCAAGTGCACTGCATCAGGGAAATGACAAAAACAAAAGGAGAGGTTTTGCCTCCTAATTATGCACTATTCATTGATTTTGCTTTTGCCTTTCATGTTTTTGGTGCACCCCTAAAAGACAAGACTTTTACTTCTCTAGAGTTCATTTTTTTCTTCTCAGTTTTGCCCTTACTTCTGCATATCTTTCTTCTTCCTCTTCTTCTCTTTTTCTGTCTTCTTCCTATCCTTCTGTAGCAAGGTTAGAAGTGGGAAGAGGAAAATGTAGTAGATAAAATAAGGTGTTTCATCTGCTTTAATTAGTAGGCCCCACTGGATTAGTCAACCGGATCAAGAGGCAAAAGCTGCCAATGGGCTTGGTCGACCAGGCTTCTAATCGGGCAATAAGCCATGCAGTGCATGGATTTTATTTTATTTTTGATTTATTTATTTATATTATTTTTTTTTCAAAAAAAGAGAGAAGGACTAACTTCTCGTCCCCTCTCGAAAATTTATTAATGAAAAAGGAGGATATAAACTGGCTGGAGGACTAGACCAAAGCCAGCCATGGAACATTGCACAAAATTATTAACCAACAGCAAGGACCTTCTAAAATATTCCAGCCCATGGTACAAAGAGAAAGAATGCAAAAGCTAAATCTAATCAAGGACATCAAACCAAACTCCAGTATGTAACAAGGACTGAACAATTAATCAACAAGCAAATCTATAGGTTGACCATGAAACAAAGTCTCGACCAAAGGCAGAAGATAAAAACTATGGCAACAAATCTCATCTGTGAGTATCTTCATGTGATGCACCATAGTTAGCCAACACATCTACCACAACATTCCCTTCCCAAAAGATGTGAGTGACACGCAACTGTAATTGTCTTGCTAAAACCATACTGTTTAGCCACTCAATGAGCAGCCTTAGGGACAAGAGTTGGGGACGCAAAAAATCTCACCACTATCGCCGAGTCCGTCTCAATCCACAAATGTTGCCAATTACGTGACCTGGCCACCCCTATTGCTTTTAGAAAAGGAAGAACCTCAGCATCAAGGGAGCTAGGAACTCTCACCCTCGAAGCAAAAGCATGAACAAAAACACCCTCAGCATCACACACGATATCACCGTAGCCAGCATTGTCTGTATCCCGGAAAGAACTGTCGGTGTTAATCTTGACCCAAGGGGAATGGGAGGTGTCCAGGTCACTTTTATGAAATATGGAGTGCTTGCTCTCAAGGATGAAAGCATTAATATATTAAAAATAGGATAAGTTGAGGTTGAGGAAGATTAGACAAAAGCTATACCTGCTGACTCTTTCAAAATCAATAAGAAAAAGTGCATGAATCTGAGGAGGTTGAAAGTGCCACCCCCATGTCTCAACATATTCCTTTCTGACCAAAAGCACCAAAGTAGAATGCACAGAGTGATGCGCCAAAGCAATTTCACCGAGGGAGAGGGTGAAGAGATGAAGGTTGATGAAAGGAGCTCATGGATAGAGTGGTGTTGCATGGAAGGGAACTTGAACATGCTAAAGCACCACGTCCAAATCTCCCTCAAAACCATGTAGCTCCAAAAAAGGTGCTCCCATGATTCCCTATCTGACCCACAAACCTGTATTTAGATGGAAGGGTCACACATCTCCTTTGAAGCCGCTCATCAGTAGGTCTCTTCCTGTGAAGAATCTCCAAGTGCAAATGTGTGGTTGTATTGACTTATGCTAAATTAATGCCGCTCATCAGTAACTTGGGTAGTGACTGCGACAACGTGCCATATGCATCCTTAGTCATTGGAACACCCGACGAAGTATTGAACCAAACAACATGGTCTCTCATAGACTCGGAAGGTAGTGTATGAAAGGCGAGTGTAGCCATAACATTCGGAAAGGCTTGGAAGAATATATCTGGCAAATCCCATATTTCATGCAATGGAGTCACTGATCTTATTGCCAAGTTGCCTCAAAGTTTGGGAATCAAAATGAAAAACCTCACCTAAGATTTCACCCATCCAATTATCTTTCAACAACCTTATCGATTTGCCATCTCCAATTATCCAATGGAGCTTGGAGAGCAGAGCTCGCCAAACTCTTTCCAGACCTAGCCATACTGAGGACTTTTTGTAATATGTACAAGGTTGTAGCCCATCCAATAGAAAACGTGCATGATGAAACTTCGCTGATGGTGAAACGTTTGAAACAACCTCCCACCTAGGTTTAAGAAGCAAGGCTTGATTTAAAAAAAAATAGGTTCTTTAGGTTCAAACCACCACTGCCTTTAGTTTGACAGACTTGATCCTAGGAAATCAAAGCTCTTCCATCTTTCAACGGATCCCCATTCCCAAATAAGTTACGAATCCACCTTTGAACCACTTTCAAGAGAGATCGGGGTGAGGCATAGATATGAAAGCTATATATAGATGAGTAAGCTTTGTATTACAGAATCAATAAGTTGTAATCTAGTAGCTTGAGATAACAACTTTCCCTTCCAAGAGCTGAGTTTACGACGCACCTTATCTGCTATCGGTCGTAAAAAGATAGTAGTAGGAAAACCTTGAAAGATGGGGACTCCGAGATAGGTGAAAGGAAGTGTTCCCAACTGTATGCCCAATGACTGTGTAATGATACTCTGCCGTGGACAAGCTGAAGCCCCTAAGAACAATAAAGACTTGTTTTTATTCACAACCTAGCCCGAATATTTGATTTTGGGCTTATTAAGAGGCAAGACCAGTTGCGGTGCATTTGCTCTTAGAGGCACTAACATCTAATCTCCTCTGTACTTTTTTTATCAAAAAAAAGAAAAAGAAAAAAGAATTGACAATGTCATAAACGATTATTATATACTTATTAATTAAATTTTCATGGTTACAGAACCGTTGACAGTGTAATTAGTGGATACTGGAGAGGGAACTTGACATGCCTACCAATGGATCCTACCTCAGTGTTAGATATGGTGAGCTCGTAAATGCTATTTACTTCTTTTTTCCTTTTTCTTTCTTCTTTGTTTCTTTTTTTGTTCGATTAAAAGGTTCAAGATTTAGGCTAGCCGGCAAACTATTAGCACACAATGCAGCTATTTCTTTTCTTATTCATACTACATTTGTCAATTGCACTATTGATAAATAAGGGTCTTTTATATAGACGGAATGCTTGATTTAGTTAGGAAAACATCACAAAAAATAGAGCACTGATATTAAGGACTATCAATTGAAAAATTAACAAAATGTCGATGAGCCGTGGCATATTGGCTAGAAGTCATAAGTTCAAATCTCACTGACATCAAGATGGGATGGGATAGGAAATTACATTGTCATCAAGAAAATAAAAAAATTAAAACTAAATGACTTGTCTAGACTCACATAGAATCTAGGCCAATTTTTTAAGGATTTTTTAATTGTAACAAAATTGAGTTTTCTAGCCTTCTAGGTGGTTGGAATCTCTTTTAGTGAATCGAACTACTTGGTGTATGTCTTCTTTTGTAGGCTAATTTGTTTTGAATAAATGAGCTTATTGATCTTAATTATCAGTATTTGTCAATTCCTTATCTTACTTGGTCCTCAAACATATGGTCTGAGTCTAGAAATTGATGTCTGTGCTGTTTTAGTTTTGATAATCAATAATATAATATGTTTTGATATATCTCACGTATTGTTTCTCTGAATAGTTTGCCTTTTCTTTTTTCTTTATGAGTTTCACTTTATTTATCAATTATGCAGATTCCAGTTGACATGCTAGTAAATTCAATAATTACAGCAATCGTAATGAATGGTAATAAAGCTTCTGGAATCATCTACCATGTGGGGACCTCATTAAGAAACCCTATAAATATGTCCGAGATGATGAATTTTTTGTTCCAATACTGCACCACAAATCCACTGCTTCATAAGGATGGAAGCCCTATCAAGATTGACAGGCTGAAAATGTTCAAGACTATGGACACTTTTCGCTTCTACATGCAAATTCGCTTCATGCTACCATTAGAGGTATTTTTTTTTAGTTTTTAGCTAGACTTTGCCAATGTGCTATTATGGTATCTATATATTTATATGGAAAATGATTTGTGGCCTCAATGAGGCTTAAGATTTGTGGCCTCAATCCTAGGTGTCATGCCTTGTCACCTACACACATCACCTATTTGTCAAATCATGCAATGTAATTCTTGAGTAAAAAGACTATCTTATCATTCTAAAATTTAATGGCTCTAAATTATTTTGGTTTTCATCTAAATATATTTTATATTATTTTGGTTTTTTTTTCTTTTTCTTTTTTTCATTATATATATATATATATAATTCGTCAAAAAAAATTATATAAAAATATGTGTTTGTGTGTATAAATATATATATATATATATATATAATCACAAACATATATATATATATATAGCTAACTAGAATGACATCGATCCGTTATTAAGTAAACAGTTGTGTCCCACATCAAAAACGTCATATGTATGATAGTAAATATATATAATTACTTGTTTGATACCTCCCCATTTAGCGAAATGTCAAAATCTAAAGAAGAGAATATTGTGATATCCCAAGTGTCACATTAGTAATGGGCTGAGAAAATACAAGAAAAAGTAAGGATTAGTTATCAAAAAGTAATTTCTAAGAAGTTTAATTTTATTTGGTTTGTTTTATTTATTCAGTGAGGTGTATGATCGAGAAGGCCGGTGATAGAGCCTAGTACCATTTGGTCCACTGCATTATCCCTTTTATGAAAAAAGATAGTTTTTCAGGAATTTTAGACCAAGATAGAAGGGAATAAAATAAAAAAAGAAATAAAAAGAAAAGAGAGGGAAAAATAAGTAAACAAAAAATGAAATAGAAGAGCCTAGATTCAAAATGAATGAAAACGTGAGTGAGAGATCGTGAGTTTGATTCACGGACGTACAATTAGTTATTGTATTGATGTAATAAAAAAAATAGGTCAATGATAGAGATAATTGTAAGGGTTGTAAAAAGAACAAAAAAAGCCCTCTCTCTCTCAAAGTTTTATTTTGTTTTATTTTTCTATAAATACACACACACATATTTTTCTATAAATACACACTCACATATTTTTCTATAAATACACACACACACATATTATAAATATGTTGGTAAAAATGTCTATTTCATTGAAATGAAATTATACGTAATGTTCTCACGCAAAACACAACCCATTTATCAAATGCGTTACCTGACCCGATCGATACAACCCATGCCAACTAGAAAAAATACAATGGTCACATAAATCACGGTTGATCAATTTCTACGCATACAAATAAGTTGGTCGATTCCTTTGACCCATTTTAGGCTATAGAATTGCATGACATTTGATTGTTGACATCACAATAATTATCACTATATTAGTCTCTAACATACGAGATTATATATATATATATATATATATATATATATTGATGCTTGAAATTTCTTAAACATTAACCTAGTAACCGTAGTACTAATGACTATTTCTCTTTCTCACACTCCGGCCTCTTGTGCCGTGTATAGAATGGTAGTATAGAGATAAGAATAAAAACTCTGAGATTTAATACTTTTCGCTAATACTGGCTAACCTAGCTCTAATGTTCAAATTCCTCGTTGTTACGAAGAGAGAAAACATATTAGAATATAATGTTCTTCTCAATAGCACGTACTGGTTCCATTTTTACCACACTAACTAATGTCTTGGTCTTTTTTTTAATTCACTTCCTTTTGTTATTTTTTGAAGGTAGTGAAGCTCCTAAATAAAGAATTTGACCAGTATTTCAGAGATGTGTACGTTAGCCACAATCGGAAGCTCACATCGGTGATGCGGTTAGCTGAGCTATATGAACCCTATTTGCTATTGTCACGCCCCTGATTTTACACCCATAAAAATCGATATATATAACCCCATAATTATATATGCGTGAACGTTCAGTCATCAATACAAAATACCTGAATTCTTTTTCCCTTAAACTTACACACATATTGATGCCCTGAACCCTCAAAGTTAATATACACTCGCTCCAAAGAGTTATATATTACACAATCTTACGAATTAAATTGTCAACAACAAGATAAACGTAAATGCTCCTCAGAGTAACTATACAACGGAAGTCCTTATAACGGTAAAGTCACAAAATTGGCTTCGTACCGTAAAGCTGCAAAGGCGCTACCTCAGCTTCAGCGCGATTATCCTAACCTGCAGGATTAACCCCTACACCGTTGGAATGGTGCACCGGGTTGCCACACAACAAACCCGGTAAGCTTTTGCAAGCCCGTATGAGTAACTCAAAACCACACATGTACAACTCGCCTAACGAGGAAACCCATCAACTCGTAAAAGAAACACACTCCCTGTTTTCCCAAAACAGCACAATAAAGGTCACACCGTGACCAAATCATATAAATTGAAACTCTGACAATTAAATATGTGTCCGGCATCCCTTCTTTTTCTCCAACACGGGTGAGTCTTTTCGATTGATTCTAGCCAAAAGACTTCAAGTTCGTGAATTATAGGTTTCAAACATCATATACGTAATGACGGCAGCCTCCTCACTCTGGTGAAAATTTGGTCTTCACGCGCCTTTCATAGAAGAGAGTCAGTAGGATAAAATAGAAATCCCAGAACTAGTTTTCCGGACAATGTATATTGTGAAATGGTGGCGCTATAACAAATCCAGAGTACCTTAACTTGCGGTTGCTGAGCAACAGACACCCGGCGGAACTTTTCTTCCCTTCTTCGCTTTCTTTCAGAACCTGGTCACTCACACTTCTACTGGTAGGGGAGATTAGATCTTACGATTCCCTGGGTCGTAGCCATGAAACGACATCGATTGCAAAAGGAAGGAAAAGAAAACAAAGAGAAATTAAGCAAATGTAAATTTCAATATTCTTCAATGATCACTTACAGCAATGGATGCCTCATGCCTACTATTTAAGCAAAAGGGTGTGGAAACTATCTAGAATCCTCTATATGGACCTTGGCCCAAAATGATAACATGAAAGAGAAAGACAACCCAACAAAGCCCACAAGATAAAATAGTCCATGACAAGTATACGAGTCCTAACAATTCTGCCCCCCCTAAAATAAGGCATGCTCTCATGCCTGTAGTAATGGTAGAAAATAGAGAGAGCCACCAATTTCTGCATGAGCATTGTCCACCCAAAATTTCTCCAAAGAAGTATGGTTGTCATGTAAGGTCTGAACGTCAGCAAGTGGAGCTGAATATGTAATCACAGCAATGATATTCTGCACAAGTCGAAACAATAGGTTCATGACATTAATCACCAATTGTGCCATCACTTTTGTTATGGTGCTCCTCACAAATTTAATAACTTTCAAGGAAGCAATGGGTGCAGCCTGCAGCATTTCAAAATATTCACCAAGTAGCAAAGCCAAAGCCTTCATAAGACACCCAAGATCATGAAGCATGATGTAAACCAAGAGCTTATATAGAGAAATATGATTGCTGGAAACTACTTTTGAAGCAACAACATCAACTCTCACATCTTCATCGTTTACAGTAAGTCCACCATCTTCATCATTGTCTTGTAAATTAGGTGCAAGAACAAGTGGAATACCATCTCCCACATCCTCTTGTACCAATTCTTGCAGAGTTGTAGCTTGCAAAAAATAATCAACTCCCACTATAGCCTGGAGTTTGTACCAACCTCATTTGTGCACATTTTCTACACCTCTTTTCTCAAGAAAAACTGCTTCATTTTCTATCGTTAATGAATTAACATTCCAACAATATTGATCCTTAAAGATAGAAACAATTGCAGGAATGACAAGCAGAGGCATAATCAATAGTTCAGAGTAAATCATGTTAATATTCAAATCGATAACTCTCAAACCTGTGCAGCGCTCAAGACCAATATTTGCAGCTCTATGACTTTGGACAATCTGTGTGACCCTAAGCTTTTGTATGATGACCTGCAAGCAAACACAAAGAAGGTCTTGTAGTTCATTTTGCTTGTCTCTTTCATTAATTGAGGGCCTCTGTCCCTCAAGAGTTTGGTGGAGTTCATTCATAATAATTGGAACTAATTGCATCACTATTGGAGCAATCTCATTGATGCAGCGTCTTACAACTTCATTTAACGATCCACATGTAGCAGTCCTCAATCATGATTCCTCAACATCTTCTTTGATTGTCTCCAAGTCAGTCAATGTATTTTCAATAAGCTTTGAGAGGTAATCAGACGGATGCCTCTGAATAACTCCCTGAAGATTATAATAGCTGGGATTTTGAGTGAGCCTCTTGTACAAGAAGGTCCATGTAAGGTGATCAACAACGTCTTGCTTGTTCCCAATAATTCCAGCAACAACTTCTGCATTTAGATTCTCAAAGAAGATATAAAATGCAACTGCAGAAACTTTACTAAGATTGGAGGTGATTTGTCTCCCCTTAACACGTGCATAATAGTCTTCATCAATCAATGGATGTTCAATCACAAAATGAATCTTATTCACAACAAATACACTAACATAAGGTGGGAATAACTTAAGGCAATTCGGGTAATTGGGTTTGAATCCCAACTTCTGCATTATATGAAGAGCAGCAAAGGTAGACTTCACATGTCCCAAGCACTTTGCAAATAGCTCCATATGGTTTTCAAGAAAAATTACATGCAACTCTTCAGTACAATTCTCATTATTTGCAGCAATTACTAAAGATTTCCATCTTCCCCAAATGTCATCCAACATTACTCTTGCATTTCCTTCCATTCTATCAAACCTACCAGCAATAAGCAAACACATCTTCTCCAAATTGTTTGCAAACCCATCATAAGTTTCCATTTGACCCTTAATGTCAAAGACTTGAGCCAAAAACATAATATGATCAGGAACAATCTTTTGGTCATGCATCCTCTCGAATAAATCAATGGCTCCCTTGCCATGTCCATGCATCCCATACACATTGATCATGGTAGTCCAAAAAATTAGGCTTTTGTTTCTAACACAATTATATATGTTGTATGCATTCTTCAAAGTTCCACAGTGGGCATACATATCAACAAGAGAGCTCGCAACAGATTCCATTATCCCAAATGTGTAATCATGAAGCAAATTCCCAGCATTATCATTGAAGGCACTATAAATCATGACATAAAGCTTAATCAAGTCACATAATGCCCCATCAAAAGCTGATTGAAAATCTTGACTAGACATAGATGCTTCTATTAGAGTATCATATGTTTCCATGTCCAACTTAAGCTTCAAGTTACTAATATCCATAACCAGTTGAGTGGCTTCAGCAGTCCTATGCACCTTGCAAAGAGCATTCAATATTGATACATGCACATCAAGCCCCAAAATACCTCCCTGAGCATTCATTTCAGCATTAACAATACCGCAACAGCCTGATCTATCAACCACAATTGTAGAAGACTCTAGCTTCTAAGCTTTACTAATCAAAGTTGCTAACTCTTTCACATTTTTGTTATCAAGAAATCCTTTCACAACTCGACAATAGGTTTCTCCATCCAAATCCAACCATTCCCCATCATCAGGAGGCCAAATTTCTGCTCTAACTTTACAGTTCAAAGAACTATGATTATAGAGCTTAATCATATCAGACAGAAAACTCTCAAAAGCTCTTCTAACATCTTGAAAATTTAAATTCAAAGTAGTGGATACCTGAGGCAATGAGGTTTGAGTCATTTCACCAATTCTGTCGAATGCTTCCTCGCAAAAGAGTATAATCTCTTTCGTCTCACAATGACAAAGTTGCAAGCAAAGAATAAACCATTGCACTAACTTTGCTTGAGATTGTGTTTTGGCAGTAACTTTTGATTTCCACTTCTCCAATATTAACTCCAGCACCATTTTAGAAGTCACTTGCATTTTCTCATAGCTGTCATCCGCATAAACATTCTCTTCACCAATATTATCATTAAGTAATCCGTTGCCAACATCCATGGAAGTATGAGCCTCAGAACCGAGAAGTGTGTTCCCAATAGATGATCCATTATCAAAGCTAGTATGCTGGAAATAATGTGATTGAGCCTTATTCTTCCACAACACACTATTCACCCCTTCAGTATTTTGAATCTCAGACTCCCTGTGTCCCGTACTAGCACCCATGCTATTACTCACAGTATTCAATTTGTCAGTCATACCAACAACAATATTATGCTCACTAATACTTCCAGATACCACCACAACAGGAATATCATTATTCAGATCCAAAATTGTTTCATGAGCTGAGAGAGTAAAATTTGGTTCCGAGATTCCAATACTACCTCCAGCTATAGTGGTAGCTGTTAATGTGTCCCCTGACACCATCAGAGACGTAGCTTCAGTCACTGGGTTTTTTGGTCCCAAACGCATCAGACTCATCTCTTCCAAAATTTCAGTTCTGAATAATGATTGTTGTATCCGGATGGCTTCAAAAGAATCCTGCATCTTCGGAATCCTCGCGTCCCTTTGATCATTGTGTACCCGGTCAGGTTCCATTGAAATTGGATGAAGCTTCTCATAAGTGGGAGGTGGAGGAACAGAATGGTAAATGGGTTGGGTAGTCATGGTTTTTGTGGGGACATACTGAGAATGAACACCGGTCATTGATGGTTCATAGATATGACTTTGTGAAATCGGAGGATAGATGCAGGGATTTGGGTTAGATTGAGGTGAGTGGTAAGTAGGGATGGACGGGCCTCGAGGAGTGGTGGTGAGTGGCTGTTGAGCAACACATGGAAATTGATGAGGGAACAGGTGGCCATTGATGATGGTTGCGGAAGGGTTGAGTTGCAATGGTGGGTAAGGGTTTGGTTGCGATGAAAATTGGGTAAACGCACAGGTAGAGCTATCGTAAGGATGATAAGGAGTGTTGTAATACCCGCAGAGATCCCACCATCGTAACCCACCGGGGAAAGGCCCAGTTGCGGGCTCTGATACCAGTTGTTATGATCCCCTGGGTCGTAGCCATGAAACGACATCGATTGCAAAAGGAAAGAAAGGAAAACAAAGAGAAATTAAGCAAATGTAAATTTCAATATTCTTCAATGATCTCTTACAGCAATGGATGCCTACTATTTAAGCAAAAGGGTGTGGAAACTATCTAGAATCATCTATATGGACCCTGGCCCAAAATGATAACATGAAAGACAACTCAACAAAGCCCACAAGATAAAATAGCCCATGACAAGTATACAAGTCCTAACATCAGAGCAATAGGGAACGCCTAGATGATGTTTTTATTCCTGGGCTGCAGTAAGTAGATTGAGAGGTCGTTCCACCCCTTGTCGCGCTAGCCTAGGTAGCTAGCATTTTTCTGCTGGCTGTTATGTGCCAGTTGTAGCTAGCTGTCCCTCATTCTCTCATTTCAGAAAGATTTAGCAGTATTTTCTCATGATGACCTGGTAGACACACACACACACAGATATATATATATATATATATATATATATATATATATATATATATATATACAAGGACCTCCTTAGCAGTGAAAAGTTGTATATCAGTCTTTCCTTGATAAACCCACTTTTTGATTGCATATCCATTCGACAGTTTAGTTTTTAGGTCCTAATGTATAGATCACTTCTGTAAATTTTCAACCAAATTGATGATCGTTAAAGTATTAAACTAAATTAAATCAATGAATGAACTGAATCTGTCCAACCTGAACCATATCCACATCTCTACCGTTAAGTTTTTAGGTATATATAAGTATATCATCTCTACAAATTTTCATCCAAATTGATAATCATGATGGCATTCAAAACTACGATTGGACATTACAAACACGAACGGTTCAGATTGGACAGATTCAGTTTATTCATTGATTTAATTTAATTTGATACCTTAACGATCATCAATTTGGCTAAAAATTTGTAGAAGTGATCTATACATTAGGACCTAAAAATTAGACGGTCGAGATGTGGATATGCGATCGAAAAGTGGGTTTATCAAAGAAATCCACTGAGGTGGCCGGAAACCTCTGGAAAACACCACCACAGTGGTGCCGCCACCGTTGGCCCAAAGTCGGAATTTAGCCAAACTTCCAACACAAAAATTCTTCATCTCAACTCCAATTACAATTTTCATAGCTAGCACAAAGTCTGAATCAAAGCCATTTGGTTGGAATTTACCTCGAAAGCTTTGAATTCTGATGAACCCTAGAATCCCAAATTCCAAAATTCAATCTCTACAAGTTGAATCGTTGCAAGCCACCTTAGGAGAAAGCTTCTACATCCTCTGGGCTCCAAAGCCCTCAAGAATCACTGGCAAAGGTGGCCGGAATCGCCGACTCCGATCAAGGCGATTTCAGCTTTGCCGCGGCTTCTTCTCGGTCATGATGCTCCTCCTACGGCTCGAATCATGAATAATCACTTCACAAACTTGTAGAGGAGGTTAAGGTGAACAAAGCCCACTTTGAATCGAGTCTAGAGGCGGCCAGACGAGGAAGAACGACCCCGGCGAAGGGAGAGAGACGATGTTGGCTCGGGGAGAGAGAAAGAGGAACAGGTTTCCCAAAATAGAAATCTGATATTTTTCCAGAAATTCCTCTATTTAACCAAAATAGAAACTTTTTCCAATGGCCATAAATTCCTCATACAAACTTCGATTTCCGTATTCCGCATGTCCACGAACTCGTATCGATGTGCTCTACGACTTTTGTGAAGGAAGTTTTCGGAGAAACCCAACGTATAAAAAGTCAACCTTTGCACCCCCCCCCCCCNNCCCCCCCCCCCCCCTAAAACCATATTCTTAAAATAATAATTAGTTCGAAACACTTCCGCTTCGTCCACGAGTCATGAAACCATCCTATAACCACAAATTAGATTCTGAAAAATCCTTGAAAAATAATAATGAATTTCTAGGGTACTACAAGGCGTTACTCTCCTCTGCATTGGCCTCAGACATGCTTTGCTCTTCAGCCATGACCCTTGTAGGCTTCCTAGATCCAATGCTCATGTCAGAACTATCGGTCCTAAAGACAAGAACCCTCTCTCCATGCACCATTCTGACCTCATACTCATTCAAATCCTCATTTTTTACGAATATCAGTATCCATAGCATCACTAAAGTTCTCAAACTGCTTATTTAAGTTGTCATAATTAGCTCAGACCAAAAAAAAAAAAAGTTGTCATAATTAGCAAAAAGGTAGTCCACCGCATCCCTAGGGGGAGTAAACTTCCTCAGAAGGTGGGTACTCCATAGTTATATCAAAGTTATAAGGTCTTGTAATTTCAGGTAAATGAGAGAAAGAAAGTAAAGATTTGTCACAAACAAGAGAATAACTCACCACCTCTTCCTCACTTGAAGAATCATTGATGTTGTTGTCAGACTTGTTATCATCACTAATGACAATAGTACCTTTTTTTAGTTGCAGGATCTTTGAAAGAGATACCTTTCTTCACCATGGCTTGGGGCTTACTGCCTAGAACTGCCTTACCCTTGTTGCCAAGGTCTCTAACCATACCAGTAAATTTTTTAGCTTGATTAGAGCTCTTCGCTGGAGTAGCCTTGGAATCTAACTTCGAGGAAGACTTGTTCAGGCATTTCACATAGGTCCAGCGTGGGGAGGGGTGGTTAAGATCAACATTGTCAGACTTGTTCTCTAAAGTCAGTGCTTTCACCTCAGAGTCCACTTCCATGCCTTCAAGTTGAATATCATTGTCACTCTCCTCTCTATCTACCATCACAAAGTGCTTCTCCTTTCTCTTATATGGACAGGCCCTAATCTTGTGCTTATGACTTCCACACTTGAAACAGACCTAAAAAATTCGTTCATAAGAAACAAAGACTTTGGCAGGTTTCCTTACCATATCAAAAAGTAGATAACCTTCATCCTCCTCATGCACCACTAAGACATGCTTAAGAGGTGTCTTCAAATTGATTTCCATGCAAGCTTGAGTGAAGATTTAGTTCTCTGCATTTTCCATGCGTTCATCTAGTTTGATATACAGGCCAACCACCTTAACAATCGGGAGAATGGCCTTCTCACTCCAATAGTGGAGATGGAGGTTAGGTAGCCTAATCCAGAGCATGAGTGTTTCAATCTCGATCTCTCTAGGATCAAAAGAGGGGAACCATATTTGTAGGTGGAGAATCCTACCTTTGACAAACCAGGGCGGTTGAAGACGAAGTTTAAATCCTACTGGTAGGTGATACTCCAATGAAAAATGTACATTGGCCATTTGAATCATTCTCACTATGCCATTGAGCCTAGCCTAGTGAAGATTGCACTTCCTGATTATCTTCCTAGTAGTTACCTTTTTGGCAAAGATTTTAGCTAATAGGTAGTTGTTGCTAAGGTGACCTTTGAGAGTGATTGCCTCTCTAGGCACAAACACACTACTACACAAAGTGAATCAGACAACAGTCAAAAGCCTGTTGTCTGAATGAAAATGGAGATGTTGTAAACTGGCGTGTTGTCTGATCTCCCCCATCAGACAACATTCTTTTTTAATTGTCTCTCTGGTCATTCACACAACATGTGTACCTAAATATGTGTTGTCTAAATTTACCAAATTTCGATTCATGACGGTAGTCTGTTGTCGGGTATGAACTCAGACAACAGCTTACTGCAAGGGTGTTGAGTGAAATTCACCAAACACAACAATCTTTCCAAGCTGGTGTTGTCTCCTAAATATCTTCAACGACAATATTGCACGAGACTTGATGTGTGAAGTAAACATCAAACAAGCATTTTCGATTACCAGATGTCGTGTCAAATGCATTACAAATATCAATTTGCTCGAAATGGTGTTGTCTTGCATGAACCTCAGACAACACTTCCGATTACCTTATGTTGTCTGCATCTTATCTAAGATAACAATTATCTGGATTTCGGTGTTGTCTGAAATTCAATTCGTATGACAATCTCTTGGATGCATGTGTTGTACCGGATGAATTTCAGACCACACATTTTATTTTTCTTGTTGTCTGAATTAATGTTATAAAACAAGTTTGAGGATGCTAATGTTGTCTGAATGTTATTTAAGATAACATTTGATGTTGATGAATTTGTTGTCTTGAATGAACCTCAGACCACACTTTGCTAGACGCCGATGTTGTCTGAATAGCTTTAAGATGACAAGTTGCTAGATAAAAATGTTGTCTAAATTTTCCTCAGACAATGTGTTATGTCTTTTTGGACTTGTGTTGTGTGATATTTTGCATTACAACAGTTACTAATCCTATATATGTTGTTGGAATCGAATTTGCCCAATTGATATGGAAATAGACTGATATGAAATTCGAAGTTCCAATTTCATTTACCACATTCTCATACATCATTCTCACAAATCTTACATTATCAATTCAAAGTACTAGCATCAACTCATGTCCAACCAAATCTAAAGAACAAGGTCTCAACTGAACTAAAAAAATATATGGGTACCCAAGTACCAAGTACAATGCTTACATATATGTCTTGACCACAAACTTTGTCCACTCATTTCTAACCACATCCATATCTTCTTGGGATATGCTTCTTTGCCTCTTCTTTCCCACTGAAACAAAAGGGTTTGCACTTAGTAATGGACAAAATTGCAGAAAAGAATCTATAATTGTCATTGAGCATTATGTATTCTGGCCAACCTTGAAATTTTTTTGTAATTTGAGCATTACATATATGCCACTTACATATAGAAGTATTTATTCAATAGGCACAAGAAACTAGATATGATGAGTACAATTTGGGAGCTTTAACTATTTTTGAACTAACAATGCAAGTAAAATCATTGTACTTGGTACTTGGGTAAAACATTAGTACACAAAGCCAAATTTGTAAAATCATTGTTAAAATCATTAGTAAAATCATTGTATCAACTATTTTTGAACTAACAATGCTAATGCACAAAGCCAAATTTGACGTGGTATAAATCTTTCATATGAACTCCAAATGGAGCTAGGTTGGTTTCATATGAAAGGTGGGAATGCCTAATTTTAAAGTACTGGTTTCTTCAATCAAGATTGTACATAAAAAGATACTAAAAGAAACAGAAAGAACATGACAGTGATACTGTTTTTAGAAATTCCTGCAACAGACCTGTAACTTTGAAAAATCATAACTAATTATAGAAAAATCTTTTTTAGGAGATTCCAAGTCTCAAATACTCTTTAACAAGTCCACTACAAATT
>BDJD01007212.1:34503-46668 GCA_002564525.1 Rosa multiflora
GACTTCGAGCGGAGAGAGAGTGAGAGTGAGAGGCGGAGAGAGAGTGAGGCGAGAGCGAGAGAGAGAGTGAGGTCTGGTTTCGATAGGCTGCTGAGATGGTGAGAGCAAAAAGGAGGGAGAATGACCTAATTTCTTTCAAGAAACGGAGGGAAGTTTTTGGCTTCGATACGACCAAGGAAGGAGATCTGCTAGCTCAAAAGGATTTGACCGATTTGTGTTTTGGGCTTTTGGCTACAAAAAATAAATATAAATTAAACTTTTTGGTTTTTTCTGATTTCTCAGACAACACATGTCCTAATAACTGTTGTCTTACAGTTATCAATTTCACCAAACTCCAATTGATTACAATGTGTTGGCTGAGTTTGAGAAGAAACGACAAGTATAACTAATGTGTCGTCTGACTAACTCAGACGACACCAAAATGTCGTATGTCGTCTGATACATGTCGTGTGATTCACTTTGTGTAGTAGTGACACCTGAGTTTGGCTTCTTGCCACCAATGTTAGTGACAAAAGGAGGTTCATTCTGCTGTGGGCCTAGGTAAGGGTTAAACACAATAGGAGAACGGGTTTTGGAAGAGCTGGCTTGTGTCATAGCATTGGGACTAAACACCATTGTTGAGGGGTTAACACTTGAGAGAGAACTAGGAGAGGGAATACAAGGATACATGAGCAATCTAGGGCACAACCTATAAATAGTGGTCTTTGAATCTGGGCAAGAAGATGTATACTCTCGCAGAGGCCCAAAAACAGGTTGCATATGCCATCAGAAGAACAAAAATCATTTCTCATGCGACTGAGTAAAAGCAAGTTGATCCTAGGGTAATAGTACCTCTAATAGCCTCTTGGAAGGGAGAGATATCATTTCAAGCCTCTTGGAAGGGAGAGATATCATTTCAAATATCCCACCGGATCTTGGGAATGAAATTTAAATCTTGAGAAATTAGAAAAATAAATGACAAAGTGAAGTGAGAAGCATACCTGACCCTTAGATGTAGGCAGAATTAGAAGGAAAGCTGAAACGTGCATCATTGATTTTCCTCGACCAGAAACATCTTAACTCTGACCAGTAATTAATGCAAGTATTGGACATGCAGTGGGTGGTTATCTCTTGAAGTGGGTAGCAGAACCGAACTGAAAACGGGAGGTAATGAGTGGAATGGATAAGAGGAGATATTAAGGTTTGTTCTCAAGGTGGAGATCTGCAGAAAAGTGCTTGGAAAATTGAAGGGGAATCAAATAAAGGCAGTTGAAGGATTTTGTTTGGACTTTGGAAGGAGAGGCTCTTGGGGATGGTGTGAAAGCCTAGCCATGGTGGCCATCCTATAGCAGCTATGAAGCTTGAACGAACAAACGCTAGTAGAGCTCTAGGATTTTGGAAGGCGCGAGGGTTACATGTCATGGATCGTTATCTATGATTTAGATAACTCATATCTCTTAGGCCTCGTTTGGTTTATGGGAAAAGGGGTTTTTTAAAAAGGCAAGCAAAGATTTTAGTTGAAGAGATGAGTTGGAAAATTTCATATACACAATCGGTTGACTCAGACCTAGAAGTCCAAGAGGCCCAAATTTTTTTTTATAGCTATGTCACAAGAAAGATTGAATTGATTGCCTATGTTATCAATTGAGAAAAAAGTGGTTGAAAAAACTTGATTATGCAAACTAAATTACTACATTTGCCTCCAAAACTACAAGGTGAGTAGTATTTAAGTAATCATTTGATGTCTTCAAGTAGGGAGCATGTAATGTATGATTATCTCCCAATATTGCTTCTTGTCGACCTTTTCAGCTTTATTTTTGTTTTGTTAAGAATAACTTTAGCTTATTTCTTATAGTTTTAATTTGGAATATCTTTAGCTTAATCTTTTAAATATTGTTTTGGAACATCTTTGGATTTATTATTTAATTATAATCTAATACTTTTAGAAATTACATGTTATTTTTTGTTTTATTGTTAGATTTTGAGTTTATAGCTTTAGTTCCGAAATTAAAAAAAATAAATTGGATGCACACTATGATTTGAGGGTCCAACTCCCAGAGTTTGCCTCAGGTTTGAAAATCTCATGTTCGGGCAGGCCTTACACACACACACACACACACACACACACACACACAAAGTCTTTTTATGTTAAGGACCTCCTTAGATTTTAAAATCTAAGGATTTCCTTGAATAGACTCACTTTTCGATCACTTATTCACATCTTCGCCATTCAGTTTTTAGGTATATATGAATAGATCATCACTGTAAATTTTCAACCAAATTGATAATCATTAAGACATTTAAAAACTGCAATTTACAATTATGAACATGAACGGTTCAGGTTATACAAATTTGGTTCGTTCATTAATTTAATCTAGTTCAATACCTTAACGATCATCAATTTGGTTGAAAAATTTGCAGAAGTGATCTATACATTGGGACCTAAAAACTGAACAGTCGAGATGTGGATACGCAATCAAAAAGTAAGTCTATTCAAGGAAATTCTTAAATTTTAAAATCTAAGGAGGTTTTTAACATAGAATATATGTATATATTTGTGCCTTTTTCAATATTGATGAGAAGAATATATTTGAAGCATATCTTATTAAAAAAAAAAACATATGTATGTATGTAAGTATATATTTATACTAATTTAATTGAAATTGGTTATTTGGCTTTTCTGAGGAATATGCCCACATTAGAACCACATCACCGGAAAAGAACTTGCCACCATCACTCACCATTGTATTAACATGATCCTCTACCAACGCACCACCATCACCGAGGATCATTGATGGACAGCCATCTATCACTCCAAGCTCATGAACAATGCAACCACCATTTGTGAATAAAGCTCTAGTATCATCTCCATCTAACTTTCCTAAGAGTTGATAACATGCTTTAAACTTCAGTTCTAGAGAATCCACTATAGAAACTTCACCACCTTCATCTGGCTATTTGATTACGCACATTTTTATGCGTGTAATTACATTTTAAACACTAGAATCAAGCTAATCTCCAAACCAATTATTATGTAATTAATCAATTTTGATTTATTTTGTAGATCGAAGTAAGTGGAGTTATAAAACTGAGACAAATTGATATAAGATTGGAGCAAATGAGAGTTTTCGACAGAAGCACGAAAGTGTCGATGCGGTCAACTATGGTCAAAACCCACAAATAGAAGAAGGAAAAAAAAGAAAAAAGAAGAAGAAATAAAGTGACGAGAAGTGTGTTTGATTAATTGATGATTAATTAATCAAATTAGTAAGCCAATGCATGGCTTGGTTTGGAGCTGCACGTGTTGATTATTTAAAGGGTGAGGCTATTTCTATTAGGGCTGGCTTCGGGTCGGTTCTGCAGTTAGCAGTACTCAACCCGGAACCGAAACCGACTATTGCTTATCGGTTCGGATTGGCTGTTTTTGGGATCAAGAACGGAGGTAGAACCGAACCGACTATGTTATGGTCGGTTTTCGGTTCCTAGTTCGGTTCTTCAATTCTACGGTTCCTAGGTTCCTATGTTAACCAAACTGTCAGTTTGGCATGAAATACTACTTTCCAGCCATTTTAAGTTTCCTGTTTCCTGTTTTCCAGACACACACTCAACATTGCACAATGCCACAATCTATTCACTCATTCATGCTCAACATTATCTACATATATAACAATGGGCTAAATACTGGTTATTACCCTGTGGTTTGGGTCCAAAATCAATTCAGTCCCTCAACTTCCAATTTCATCAAAAACACCCCTGCACCTATAATATCTCATCCAATCGGTCATTCCGTTATCTGTCTGTGAATTAAAGCTGTTAAACCGCTGCTGTGGCATGCCAACTCAGCTTCGGTGGGGCCCACTTGACAGGTAAAATTCCAAATTTAACCTTGGCTCCCTCTTCTCCCTCATTACACCAAAAAAAACTCCAATTCCGAAAATCTACAGCTTTCGCTACTTCTGCATCAACATCATCTTGGCAACAAGGAGCACAAAAGGCTGTTGCAAAGAAGAAGCCACCATTGGCTCCCAACACATCAAGGCTTCCCCCACGAAGAATTTTGTGATTTTCATCGATGCTTATTGCTATTTTATCTGGGTTTCCTCTATTGCTCAATAATTCATTATCTTCTTTGCTTATTTTGAGCTGGGTTTATGAAATTTTGTGATTTCATGATATTCTTCATTTGGGTGTCACTTATAATGCCCAATATTCATTGTTTTATTTACTCGTTGTGGCCGAGTATCGTAAACTGGTTAGGTGGGTTTGAGGGTAGTGTAGCAATAGTCATATTCAACGTTGCTTTGATCTAGATGCGAGATGTATTTCAATTATTAAACTGATACCTCTTTTTGGATTATGAGAAAGGGTTTTGCAGGTGAAGAGAAGAAGAATCTTTGGTCAAAGATTCATTTCAATTATATAAGTGAATAGAAAGCTTTCATGGCAGCATAATGATTGGTACGGGCTTAAGAATCAAATGGGTTATAGATTATGGCGTCAATGAATAGAAGCATATGATTGAGTTCTTTATAGCTAAATCTTAACAAGAGGACACAAAAATGGTACTGAGTGGGAGGAAAGGGAAGGATATGGGAAGATTGGCCAGAGTTTTGTTTCTAATTGTTAAGGAGTTTGCGAAGCGATCTTCGACTCATCATACTGCTACTCAAAAACAGAGGTTGTAAAATGAAGGCGTTAGACTCTATTTAAGACACCCAAAAGTCTGAAACCTCCAAAACCTCCTGCAAACAAACAATTTCAGCTAATACCTCTGAAGCCAAAGCTCGGGGCCCAATGGAACCACCACAATGCAGCGATCATCATTTTTCCTGATTCAATAGATTCATTTTCGACAAAGAAGATGTTTGATTCAGTTTCCCCATATCTTTCAAATTTATATTCCAAAATTATTTAGATCAATCTTGATTTTGATTTCGTTTCATGTTCTTTAAAGTTGGAGATTTTCATTTTGAAATTTGACTAGTAATTGCGAATTCACTATTAATCTGCGGCGGCCATCAAGTCAGCAATTAATTGGGAGAGGTGCTTGGAAAACGAAGAAGAAGCGGCCATGGGATAGGGCTCCCAACTAACACTTGAGCTCTCTAGGGTTAATTTCAAAATTTTACCTGTCAAGTGGGCCCAGCAAATCTGAGTTGGCAAGCCACATCAGTGGTTTAACAGCTTTAATTCACAGACACATAACATAATGACTTATTGGAATATTATAAATTATAGGTGTAGGGGTGTTTTTGATGAAATTAGAAGTTGAGGGACTGAATTGATTTTAGACCCAAACTACAGGGTATTAACCAGTATTTAGCCCTATAACAATCAACAATTCAACATCATAATTGCAAATCAGCAATTTCCAACAATTCTCAAACTATCAAAGCATGAAACTCATGAAAGCAACTAACTGTCAAACAACAGTTCAATAGAACCAAGTAACAAACTGCAAAACTGTAGAACAATGCAAAGCTGCAAGTATGCAACAATATACAATTCTACATATTCCAGCAAACTGCAGCAAATAAAAATAAGCAATAGATTGTCCATAGTCCATCCAGAACAATGCAGCTGCATCAATTTGCAGTAAACTAAAATGAATTGAAAGTCTCAAACGGAAACAAATAACTTAAAATTAAAATAGTTCATCAACATTTCATCAAAGTGCACAACTTCAAACAAATTTCAAGCATGGCTTCCTTAATGTAACAAGGCTTCCATCAATATTAAATCTGCATACAAAATTTGAAGCTGCAATCAATGATATTAGGACAGTTAAAAAAAATTGAACTTCAAATGAAGCAAAAATGTTCAGATCTTTGTGCAGCCTTGATTGTGGAGTGAATTGGATCATTTTTTTTTCTATTTTTTCTTCTTGGTTGTAGGGGCTGAAGCCGAAGTTTCAGAACTCTTGGTTGCTCTGCCACTTGGTGTAGATCCAGATGCAGCAGTAGTGTTCTTGGCCTTCTCAGCTTTCTCTCTATCCTTTTTTTCATGGTCTGCGCAATGAAATATGCAATCAACAAAATTAACCACCACAGTGGTTCAAACCACATTCAGTTATAATCATCACAATTCCAAGAAACTAAATTTTTCTCGAAAACTATAAAAAGAGCATATATTTATATAAACTAGAGACCCAATTGGCACATAACAAGAACTAAACACAAATTAAAGTAGCAGAATTAACTCTAGGGCATCAAATCTCAACAATCACTAGGGATTCGATAAACCCACTTCAAAGACCACAACTTTCAAGGGACTCTGGAGCTTACCAATTTCACTCGAAGTTCTCACGAGCATCGCATGCTATGGACTCTGGAGCTTAACAATTTCACTCGAAATCACAGGCTATGGTCGCTGGACTGCACTCACTGCAAGATTGGGTTCAAACGAAAAGGAAAAACCAAAAAAGTGGTCAAATTTCACGGGAAATTGCAGAGTGATGAGAGTATAGCAAGAAAAATGAAAGGATTGAAAGCTTACATTGACCAAATCGCAGACGGATCTGCATCAACCAAGTCCCAGGTGGAGCTGCATCAACCAAATGGCAGATGGCCAACACAAATTGAAGACGAAATGTTTCTGGGTTCGTCTCGCTCATCTGGGCTGAGAGCCTGAGAAAGTCAGAGTCGTCTTCGAATCTGAGATAGGATGGAGATTGAGAGAGTGACCTAGGATGGAGACTGAGAGAGTCTTCGAATCTGATCTAGGATGGAGAGTGAGAGACTGAGAATTTGAGGGAAGAGATAATTTAGGGTTTTGATCGAATGGATAGGAGATTATGAGATAGAAAGGTTCTGATCGCATTTGGAAGACCTGATCACATGAGAAAGGGTCTATTTTACAGAAATAAACTCGGCCTTATTATCCAATTATACAATGACATGTGTATTTCGGTTCCAAAGAGGTTTTAAAACCAAGCACCAGAACCGAACCGAATAGACAACTCCAGGAACCGAACCGAGAAAAATGCAAACACATATGTTGTAGAACCGAACTGAACCGAGACTTTCGGTGTGGTTCGGTAAGGTTCCTCCGATTTTACTGTTCCAAATCCCAGCCCTAATTTCTATCCCACCAAATGTTTTATTCACCATGTAATTAAATTTTTATCCTAAAACTTTCAATTTCACCTTCAAAAAATTCTAAATAGAAAAAAATATATTACCATTAAAAATGTGAAATTGGATAAGAAAAAAGAAAAACAAAATTAGCACATTATCAACCCCATGCCTTCTAGAGTAAAAAGACTCTTTTCATTTTTTTTTCCTCTTCTCTATCATCTCCCTTCATCAACTATTATGACATAGAATGAAACATGAGTCACATGAAGTTGAACAAAATAATACTAACCAACAATTATTTTCACTTGTCGCTATAACTTGAAATTTCGTCTAATTATTTGTTTGGTCAACTAGCGATGAAGAAGCTAAGAAGATAATTTTTTTTTTTTGGTATAGAGCAATGATAATTGGGATGTCTGTTGGGTAAAGTTTTAATTAAAACAAAATTGATTTCTCATTTTCATTATTTGTTTGTTAATAATTGTTGTTAAGGACAATTTTGGGATTTTGAAAAAAGAAAATTGGTTATAGGGTGAACAAAGTATTTAGTAGGGTGGAAATAGACGCACCCTTATTTAAATGAACTCCAAAATGCCTTCTTGCTTTATTAACCTTCAGCCACGCCTCTTCTCTTGAGCAAGTTCACCCGTTTGGGTCACTGAGTCAGATACTATTCACTATTTTTTACCTTTTTTTTTTTTCCTACCCTCTAGATTAGTGGGTCAGATACTGTTCACTATGGGTCACCGAATGTTAGTTTCTGAGTCACGAAACTGACCTACAAACTGACATTTAGTGACCCAGAATGAACAGTATCTGACCTAGTGACCTAAACGGGTGAACTTGCTCTTACCTTTCTCTCTCTTGACCGGTGAAAGGATGACACGTGTCAACCTTACTCTCTTCTCTTTGGCCATTCGATCCCGAAAACATCTACTATGTATCTGCTCTCTTTATCTTGGAGAGGGAACCACTAGCCAGAGGGTTGGAGAGGGAACCACTAGCTAGAGGGTTGGAGAGGGAATCAATAGCCAAAAGGCAGCAACCCACCTCCACAAAACTCTCTCTTATCCATTTTTAAATCTCTTCACCAATCATATCATTTTCTCTCAAAATTTCAAGGAGCAATTAAGGAGCTTTTACTTTCCACACCATCAATTGCTCATCAACACAAAGAGATTTTACTTTTGGTAAAGAGTAGGGGCTTAATATCAAGTTGGGTTCATGTTTGCCTATAGCAAATTGTGAGACTAACTTGTGTTCCCTTTCTCCTCTAAACCTTTCTCTTAATTTATTATGTATTGGATGATGTATTTGAGTATGGGTAGTGAGTAGTTCAATTTTGGGAGTTAGGGTTGTGAAGCCCTAACTCATTTTGTGTAAATGTTGATGGTTTAATAATATAAATGCAATTTCCTTTGTGTATTGATAGGAGCATTTTAATGCGACGTTTTAATATTTAACTCCCCCATATTTAACTTAGTTATTTCCTTAAATAAATCAATTTTAATTTAGTTTCTATTTTCTAGGTACATCGGAGGAAATGACAATAAAATGAGCTTAAAGACACATGAGAACGATGTGTGACGTTGGAGATGACAAAGGCAAGGCACAAAGGATGCAGAAATGGAGTACTACTGGTCTGACTAGGAATCTTAGTCAAAGTAAGAATCCTGATGAGGCTAGGAAACCTGAGGACACTAGGAGACCATGTGGCTTCAAGATGACTCAAAACTCAAGATTCTTCTAGAATTCTTGGGAATTTTCGGCAAAATGAAGAACCCTAGATATTATAGGGGTCTTGGAGGAAAAAGGAGTAATTATGGGGGATAAATACATGATTTGTCATGAAAATATAAGAAGATTATGAAAAGTGAAGTTTTGAGGAGAAATTCAAGGGATTACAACAAGCAGAAAGATTGAAAACAGATCCAGATACATTCCTTGATGTCCACACTCCATCCTTGGCTGAAATTAAGGGGATAAATCGGAAAGTAATCATGGAGTTAATGTCAAAAATCAAGAGAGGCTCAAGGATAATGATGCCAAGGAGAAATTTGAGGGAGAAAGTCTCAAAACAAGTCCAGATTCATTCCTATTTTCACTCAAGAATTTTTTGGCCGAAAATTAAGAGAAAAATCAGATAAAATCTTGGGAAAATCAGCAATAATATATTTGAAAAGATTATGGACTTATTTGGGAGCTTTTTGATTGGTTGGATGACTCAACAGCGTTGACATGGTATTCTGTGATTGGTCGAAGCTTTGTGGCATTATCAGATTAATTCCATGGGAAATTAAAAAGAAGATTCATGAAGCTTGGCTATCCCCCTATATAAACCCCCCTATGCTAGACACCAAAACACATTCTCATTCAGAAAAATCTCCATCATAAGCTCTCCCTCTCTCCATTCTCTAATTGCAAGTTCTGCGTCTTTGAGCAAGGAGAGGAAGAAGAAGAAGGAGCCGTGAAGACTTAGCCTCCATCATCCACCTTGAAGACTTGCTTCCGAGATTCAAGATCCCAACGTTTCAAGCTCTCCATTTCCATCTCCACTCACGGTGTAATTCGTACTTTTTCCTTGTAGTCTTTTGATTTCCTTGCTTGATTTCGTATGAACTTGTTTCTAGTTAACAATAATGTTTGGGGAAAAGTTTAAGCCCAATTTCTATGTTTAAATAAAGTTTTTGAATTCCATAATTGTGATTCTAAGTTGCTTATGTAAGTTTGTTCGATTGAATTTGCTTGATAGAAAACTTTTATATGTTTATCTTATTTGGGTTGACACTTATAGGATTTGTATGTAATTGGTGCTAGATTTAGGTAAACGATTCGCCTAATAGTTTTGTGAACCTAAATCACAAGTAGTAAAGGCTTTGGACAAATGTCAAATTCAATTGAAGAGGATTGCAAATAGGTGAAATTATTCATACTAGGTTGTGCACTTAAGTTGATAGCCTTTGTTTATGCTTATTGCGTTGAACATGTATTGATTAGCTAGCTTTCTACACTTTGATTGCATGTTTAATAGGATTGATCTAGGTGCTTTCACTTAGGTTAACTAGTAAAGGAAAGTAAAATATGGGAAATCATTTACATCAAATGATTCACATGATCAACTTCTTTCTCATGACTTAGATGATCAATTATAGGGTTTGAATCGAGTTTAATCATATGGAATTGGTTTTGATCTTTGTTTCTTACGTTTCATTCTTGAACATGTGTTTTTACATTTTCTTTATTTTGTTTAGTTTAATTTTCAAAACCTTAATTCTTAAACCCCCATTTTCGTTATTTGTATATAATTTTGTAAATATTATACTTTGTATTTATTTTAATTCTTTATTTGTTTTACAATGACAGGTGTACCCTCAATCCACAGATTAGAACGATCTCTACTTATTATATATTGACAACTACATTTTGCAGGGTTAAATTATACGCTTGTTTTTAGCGTTATCATGTATGCTTTGTTACCGAACTGATTGGTTCTCAGAAACATGTTTTTTGGCTTTGTCACCCTTTGAAATTATGTTGTGCGCAATTGTGATGAATATATTGATAAATTGATAGCTTATTAGTCATGTTGCATCTAGGATTTAAGTGTGGTGACCATTAGCTAGCTTAATTGTAGCTAAGCTCGCTTGGGTCTCTATTATCTTGCTCTCTATGCCTCTAATTTTAGAAATTGCGTCCTTAACCTGCGTAATGCATTTAATGATATAAATACAATTTCCTTTGTGTATGCTTTGAATCCGAACTTATTGGTTTTCAGAAGCTTGTTTCTAGGCTTTGTCACCCTTTGAAATTATGTTCCTTTGAAATTATGTTGTGGGCAATTGTGATGAATAGATTGATAAATTGACAGCTTATTAGTCTTGTTGCATATATGATTTAAGTGTGGTGACCATTAGTTAGCTTAATTGTAGCTAAACTCGCTTGGGTCTCTATCTGGGCCTCTAATTTCAGAAATTGCGTCCTTAACCGGCGTAATGCCTAAGTTATAGAGTTGATTATGGCCCTAACCGGCATAATCAATACACCGAAAAGATAATTGGTTTAGTATCCTTAACGGGTACTAGATACGGGACTTAACACATATAGGAAATGGGTGCGGCTATTGCCACACTACAATTTTCTTTGTCCACCCTACAAGTATTTGAATTATTGAAAGACTATATTACCCAAATGCAAAATGACTAATAAGTACACTAATTTTCTAAAATTTAAATCTTTAAGGAAAACTAAATACATAACTGTTTTAGGAAAACTGAATTGAGAGAGAATTGAGTCGTGCTTTCATTGACAATAGGGGCCTCTTTCTTTATATAGAGGATTACAAGGTATAGAATCAGAGTTCTACAAGGAAACGTAATATTACAATTGATTGGATATCTATAAGATTCTCCAATATTATCTCTAATTCCAACCCTATTACCACTAGGTCAAGTAACCTAGAGTTTGGATCAAACACAAATAGAGATATCCTTAAACACTCCCCCTTGTGTTGTCCAAACGCGGTGCTTTTCTCGTTGTCTCATTAAAAACCTTGCCGAGTAACAAAAACCTAGTGGGATAACCTCGGTCGAAGGGGACAAAGAGCGCAACACACCTTTCACGTTTCGAGGTGAACATGTAGACATCTCCCCCTAATGTCTGCGCCTCCCCCTGATGACTACGATCATGAGAGTTCAGATAATTTCCGCAAGCCAATTCTTGCCACATGTTTCTCGATCGTGGATTTGGGCAATGACTTAGTAAACAAGTCTGCCATATTTTCCTCAGATTGAACCTAATTCACTTTGATCTTGAGGAAAGTCTGTTGTTACTGATTATACTTGGTGTTGTCGCTTTTGATGTAGCCTAGCTTCAGTTGTTCAAAACGAACAACAATATCCTAAAAGCTCGTAGGCTCATCTGTGGTAGACTTCAAACCACAATTGTTCGAACATGCGTGATTATGGATCCACTCCATAAATACTCACGAACCACTTCGTGAAGAGCAATAATCTCTGCATGGTTCGAAGATATAGCGACGGTCTGTTTTGTAGACCTCCAAGATATCATGGTCTTTTCCCATGGTGAACACTTAACCGGATTGGGAATGACC
>BDJD01007212.1:52479-81914 GCA_002564525.1 Rosa multiflora
ATATATATATACGTAATCATCCACTCAGGAATGACCACTAATACTAACTATAGTTCACACGTAGTAAAACCAAGAAATTCATTTTTTATATACTTTAAATCTCATTTTCTTAACACCATTTTCTCACACATAACAATTATTTGTGCAATAAGGAAATTCGGTTCGTAAATGAACCATGTGAGATTTATTCACCTACAATCCCGCTGCGCCTTCTCAACAGCTTAAAATACGGTTCATAATCGCCCATCAACTCAAACCGTCAATCACCTAACCAAATACGATAATTAACTTAGCGTACAATTCAAAAACGCACTTATATGAAGATCCAACAGTCGGATATTCACCCCTGACCACACAAAGTCATCGGGACAGTCCTACGATCATCATATCAAACTACAAGTCCAACGGACGGTCCGATCTTCACAGATCACAAATCGAACGATTGAAATCGATCGAAATTGTAAAATTCATAACTTAATCATATGATCTCCAAAATTTACATGCTATATATTGAAATGATCGTATGAACACGTAAAACATAAAAATGGGCAGAAATTGCCCTTGGGACCCCCGGAGGTGGCCAAAAAAGGCCGCCGGAGTTAGGGACAGATCCGCCGCCGACCACCACCAATGGTGTCGGGTTCAGGCTTTTCCTCTTCGTTTAATCATTTTGAGAAACTTTCATAACAATCGTGAAGTCAGAAAACGAGTGGAAGTGGTCGAAAATTACCAAAACAGTCCCGTTTGGCCGGAAAATCTACAGAAAACGGCAAGGCCTCTGACGAGCGTGAAATCGATCACTTCAGGTGCTTTCCTTATTGGTTCTTGTCTAGCAACTCAAGGTGAGTTCAAAAAGCCAAGAACTTCGAGTTTTGGTGGCCGGTAGCTCGAGATATTCACTTCGCACTCAAAATGGCCGGAAATGGAAACAAGCTTCCTGCCGCCGCTACAAGCCATGCCACGGCGCAAGGTTGCCACTGGCAGCTGCGCAAGGTCAGGACGAAGCCGTGGGAGGTGGTTTGGTATGGTTTGGTGGCCGGAGACTCCTTGCTCTGTTTTCAGCTCGAGCTCGGGAGGGAGGGAGGGAGGGAGAGAGAGAGAAAGAGAGAGAGAGAGAGAGAGAGAGAGAGTAAACTGTGCGGTTGCCAAAAATGGAAACCCTAGCTATTTTTGGAAATTCCCAAAATAGCTAGGTATATATACCCAAAATGGAAACTTTTCCAAATGCGATATCTTCTTCGTACGAACTCCGAATCTTGCGTTCCGCATATGCACGAACTCGTATCGACGAGCTCTGCAACTTTCGTGAAGGAAGTTTTCCTAAATTCCGTACATACAAAAAGTCAATTTTAGTGACCCCCCCTAAATAACGTTTGTTTTGAAAATAAACTCATTCGAAACCAATTTCTCATACAATGACATACGAATCATGCCCACAATTCATATTTCATATAATTGAACAAATATCGAATTACAAAATATTGAACTGAGAATTTCGGGTCTTCACACCAGATCTACAGCAACGTCACAAAAAAAAAAAAAAAAAAAACTTACCTCAATCATAGTAAGGGGAGCGGCCAAAAGAAATGCAACCTCCATAAAGCCAGATGAGAGAAAGTGTTGTAATGATGAGACTACACTGCCAAAACCTTCCATGATTTTAATTATGGCAAGCCACTGCAATAAAAAAAGACGCGCTGGGATTAGCGTAAGATAGAAAGAAAATATTATGTCGTAAATTTTTTAAACTATCATTTTTCTTCAAAAATTGTGGACCTTATTTTCTGATCTTAGGGAAGGTGAAATTCCACAAGATTCTTCAAAAATTGTGGACCTTATTTTCTGGTCTTAATAATTAGATATTCTCACAATAGCAAATTTGTCGAGGGGGTTGGATTATAGAAAATTAAAAAGAAAATGGCTAAATACAAATTACTACCCTGTGGTTTAGATCCAAAATCAATTCAGTCCCTGAACTTCTAATTTCATCAAAAACACCCCTGCACTTTCAATTTTTATCTAATAGGTCCAATTTGTTAGTTTTCCGACAATTGAGTTATTTAACTTGTTAATGTGGCTCATATATGGCCTATGTTTTATGATGTGGTGTCGAGGTGGTCTACATAGTCAATTTAGGAGTGAGTTCTACTATTAAAAATAAATAGTTTTTCAACAAATAATTCAACTATAACTTGAACCCATAATAGAATATTAACGAATTGGACCTATTAGATGAAAATTGAAAGTGCAGGGGTGTTTTTGATGAAATTAGAAGTCCAGGGACTGAATTGATTTTGGACCTAAACCACAGGGTACTAACTAGTATTTAGCCCAAAAGAAAACAAAAGAGAGAAAATTAAGGGAACCAGTTATTCTTAATTTTAATTAAACATGTCTAAGAATGTCGTTAATTTTTTAAGGACTAAATTCAGTTTAGTCCCTCGAACTTTAGGGCTAAAATTACTTTGGTCCTTGACTTTTTTTTAATCACGATGGTCCCTGTACTTTCAATTTCCATCATCTGAGTCCAAATTTCAAAATTAACTCCAATTGTGACATCATATGATGAGTTGGCACCAACAAGCATGGCCTACTATTCAGCCTTAACCCTCACTTTCGAACGAAATTCCTAAACTATCCCTCAAACCCCTCTTTCCTTCAACCTCTCCCTTTGGTGAATACAGTCGTACCTCCCTCTCCCATTTTCTTTCTTTCCACCAAATTCTCATCAATTCCACCATAAATCCACCCCAATTTCAAATCCACTGTCCTCAAGCTTCCCTTTAAGCAACACAATCCCTTTCACTAATTTGCTAGAACCGGAAGGTAATTAACCACCATCATCCTATTACTTGGAAACAACAGTTGACAGATTTCTCAACACAGAACAGCACAAAACAATTACACATGCCATCAAATTCTATCAACAGAAATCCAATCCAATTCAAAAACTATAGGTTACAAAAGACCATATAAAAAATAGGGTTTTTGTCCATTTACCCCATTTTTAGGGATTTTTTTCCCACTTACCCCATTAAGTTTTTTTAATTCTCTCTTACCCAAAACACTCTAAGGAGGTCTTCCCTAATACCCAATTAAGATTTTTTTTTTTGTTTTTAATTTTTTTTAATACCATTTTACCCTTATCCTTTGTTACTGAGAGAGAGAGAGAGAGAGAGAGAGAGAGAGAGAGAGAAACCATATGAGACTTCGCCGGAGCCGGTCACCGGTCGCCGGAATCCGGCCAACTTTCACCGGAATCCGGTCACAGGCCGCCGGATTCCGGCCAACTTTCGCCGGATTCCTGTCGCCTGCTGCCTCTCACCGGACTTTTCAAAAACCTCACCGGAAATGTGTATTACCCAATAGAGGGGCAATAGAGGTCTATTGCCCCCCAATAGACGTTTATTGCCCCAGTAGTGTATTGCCCCCTAATAGATGCCTATTGCCCCCCCAATATAAGCCTATTGCCCACCAATAGAAGGGCAATAAAGGTCTATTGCCCCCCAATAGACGTTTCGATTACCGAAATATGAACTAATCTTCCTAAAATTACACAAATAAAATTTTGATTAAAGAAAAAAAACGAGGTGATTACATCAATTCAAAACGTCTATTGGGGGCAATGGACGTCTATTGCCCCCCAATAGACCTTTAACAGACCTCTATTGCCCCCCAACAGAACTTTCTTTTTTCTATTTTTCTTTTCTTCGGAGCCTTCTGCATCCATTTTATTCAAAAAGAAAAAAAAAGACGAGGACAAAGAGGTTATTAGTCAAAGCAAATACCGCGACCTTCACATTTCCTGCAGACAAATGGACACAGTTCTATCATAAATTTATCATTATAACGTGAACTCACGTCAGTTATCATTATAAGACTTGGTCATGGCATAGAGAGATCTCTAGTTTCGATAGTGCTTGGTGGTATCTATTCTGTAATTAATACACCTGCCCCTTCTCTACAGTTTAACCCTATCTATTCTTGATTGGAAAAGAACACAATTTACCATCTCATTTGTTTTTGCTAAATTTATTATAGCATTACTCTATGATCCAGATGGAGTCAAACTAACAAATAGAGATCCCACCTCCTGACCCACAGAAGACTTGCTTGTTGCAATTAAAAGAAGACCATGGACCCAAAGCAACGTCAAAATGCCTTCAGCTTTGATCTCCGCCAAAGGTTCACAGCAATCAAGCATTGCGTCTTCCAACCATCTCCGCGATCCTAATCTCACAAAAGAGTCACAGAACTAGCATTAAGCATGATTCCATTTCGCAAAGCTTTAAAAAAGACAGTTTCTGCAAAATTCAGACCTCGCTGGAAAGTGTGGCCGGAGAATGAGGGCGAATTCGACGAAGAAGTCGCGGTTATCGGGAAATCCTTGCCGGAGGAGAAGGCGGCACTGCGAGAGAGACTCCACCGACAATGATCTGCAATCTGAGCCCATCTCCGTCGTCGGAGCTCTGAAGCAGCTCGCCGGAGAAGGTGGCAACATAGATTCAGGCCAAGGGAGGAGATGCAGGAGGCCGCCGGCGTCGACTTTCTGGTCTGGAGTCGATATGAAGAGAGAGAGCAGACCAGTCTCTCGGAGTCGATGTGGGGAGAGAGAGAGAGAGAGAGAGAGATATGAGAGAGTGGCATGACATGTAATTTATTAATTAGGTTGAGGGTAGAATAGTTATTTCTCTTTAAATAGGGTTAGTGGGAATAAAAATATTAGTGGGGTAAGTAGGCCTGTAAATGGACCGGGTTCGGATCGGATCGACCTAAATTCAAATCCGTTTACTAAAAAAAAAATTCGATCCAAACCCGCTCCGTTAACCCGGCGGATCATTGATACCTCGATCCAAATCCGTATCCGTCGGATTAACGGATACCCGATCAGCTAATCCGATCCGTTTATAATTTCAAATATTTTTAAATTTTAAATAATAATATTAAATTTATATCATAATATCTCATAAGATATTAATAAAATATTAAAATAACAAGATCTACATGAAGAGTATCACCAAAAGTAAAATTACATTATCAAAAATAAAATTACGAAGACTGCCTCTTAGATTTCTGCAAAAAAGTAATATTAGAAATCTTTAAAATTTTATATTTAATATTTTATATTTTTAAAAAAATAATAATATATTAATAAAAAAAATATTTTTTTTATTACTAAAACGGGTCGGATCATTAACGGATCGGATCGACCTAAATCCAAATCCGATCCGTTTATTAAACGGGTTAACGGATTCGGATCATTAACGGATCAACGGATCAAAATGTTCGATCCAAACCCATTTAATAGCTACGGATTTGGAGCGGGTCCGGATCAAAATCCGGTCCATTTACAGGTCTAGATGGAGGTGGGATGGCGACAGGGACTGTGAGCTCCGCGAACGATTGGAGACGGCGAGGTGAGAAGAAAAAGAAGAGAGACGATGAAAATAATATGGGGTAATAAGGGTAATTTCGACATTTCATCTAAACTGAGGCTGAAAAACTGAAAAGTGGGGCCCCATGTCGGCGGATTTCTTTTCGATCAGGTACTCAAGAAGGGTGAGATGGCCCAAAGTCGAGCTCTTGGTGCACCAGACAGTCCTGTGGCTCCGATTCTCCGACTGGAACCCTTTTTGCGCCGTGACGCTGAAGGCGAAGGCAGTGCTGGTCGACGGTGTCTATCGAGTGGAGGAGAACGAGAAGGAGTTGGACCAGGTGATTGGGTGGAAATGTGCCGCTGAGCCGGAGAAGCTGATGGCAGCAGAGTGGAGGGTTTTAGAGGAGGGTGAGAGAGGAATTTGGGGTTTGTGAGGATGGGAGTTTTCTTAGAAGAAGGTGATTGACCACAAGCTACATATGTTGATTCTGAGAGACCCAGAAATCAGTCCGAATCAGACCCAGAAATCGGTCTTGCCTTCTCCCATTTCTTCGTCGTCTTCAACCTCCTCAGTGGCCTCTCCGGCAAGGGCATTAGAGTGATAATTTGTTGTGAGGAAATCAGCGAAGTCGGTGAGCAAAACCAGAACAGTGAGGATCGGGTTAGAGTTATGTGGTCGTGATCTGAGGGAGAAGAGGACATGGGTTGAGAATATGGTGGAGATGAAGAGAGAGGAGCTCACGGTTTTTAGGAAGAGAGATGACAAAAAGAGTATTAAGGGGTAGTTTAGGAATTTCTATACAAAGTGAGGGTTAAGGTTGAGCAGTGGGTCATGCTTGTCGGTGCTAACTCACCATATGACGTCATAAATGAAGTCAATTTCTAAATTTGGACTCGGGTGATGGAAATTAGAAATGCAGGGACCATCGTGATTAAAAAAAAAAGTCAAGGACTAAAGTGATTTTAAACCTAAAGTTCGAGGGACTAAACTGAATTTAGTTCATTTTTGAACATCTCATCTAGATCTATCTTCAAAGAAATTATTTAAGTATCAGATAAGCCATATTTTCTAAGATTCTTGTTATTTCTCCACTCACAGAGTCTCATTCTGTTTAGAGTAGTTACCGTGCTTCTCACTTATGAAAATACACGCACACATTTAACAAACTGATGCTGTTAATTTGCAACCAGACTGATGCTGTTATCGCAGATTTTAATAGCAGATGTAGAATTGTGTTAATAAGAGGTGTATCATTGAAGTTGACTCTAAAAAAAATAATTTAAAAAAAAAAAAAAAAACCCCACACGCATTGGACAGTACGTGTTAGTTCCGTCTTAGGACAAGTGTCACTTTAATTCCAACTTTTGTTTCAAAGCGCCCTGTTTCTCCTGCAAAGCGGATCCACAATGGACTGTACGCAGAAGTACAAACACTCCACATAATTTTCATCTCCATTTTCTACTGCGGTGCATTCATGTGATTCCGTACTTTAGAGCCTACCTGACTCTTTTGAGTGTTCCCAGAACATGGCTCTTCTCAACTCCGTTTGTGTTGTGTTTGTTCTTGTTTCTCAAATATTTGCATTGAGTTTAGTTGATTATGTAAGCACCGCCTCAGAGGAATACTTATCAGCACTGGGAGACCCGGGAATGAAGAACCCAAATGTTAGAGTTGCGTTGGAAGCTTGGAACTTCTGCAATGAAGTTGGAGTTGAAGAACCCAACATGAGCAGCCCCAGGTTGGCTTATTGTGCTGATCTCTCTTGCCCACTTATAACCGGTATGCTCAATCTACTTGATCATAGTAATCATTTGGTTGTAAAGTAGTACCTTAGTTTCAATATAAGAGGTGAATGGTTATAATTAGCTTTGGCTTTGAACTTGCTTTGAGTTAGAAAGTTTGTAGCGGTACTATGAGAACATTTGGTTTTCTTGAATAGGACTTTTCCAGTACATAAAGTACCATCAGACCCATTATTGTGCAATTTCAAGAAAACTCTTAAGAGGATTCTGTTTAAAATGAGCAAGGGAAACCAAATTTACCTTTTGTAGGACAATATATTAATTTACCTGAATTAGTTTTTAAAAGTTATTTGGTATGTACATTCCAAGTATCTTTGTGATGCTATCTTCTGGTAAATACAGGGATTCGGAACTGTGTTGTTACTAATCAAAATTTGATTTTTTGATTGATAATTATTGTTGAGAAAACTATGCTCATGCAACCAATCTGAACTAGTTGCTATCTTTCTGCTTGGAAAGAAGTCACTTGCTGCAATTCAAACAGTGATCCATGAACCATCTTCTTCGTGGTCCTTGTTTACCTCCCCCTTCCCAATTTTACACAGCAAACTTCTGTAAATTTCGTTATCAGTTTACTGTGACTTTTCTTTCCTATTGATCCTTTTCTGTTTTATGTTTTCACCTGTATAGGAATTGACAGTAAGTGTGTGATTCATCACAGAGTAAATGAATCAGACAACAACTTAAGGGCAGGTGATAAGTTTCCTGTAACGGATTTTAAGCCATACACAAACCCTGACTTGTATGCACCGCAAAAGGAACTATATCTTGGTTCTTTATGTGAGGTGCATGATTCATCAGATCCTTGGCAGTTTTGGATGATCATGCTTAAGAATGGGAATTTTGACAAGAACACTACTCTTTGTCCTGAAAATGGTAAGCAGGTGAGTAGAATTGTAACTTATAGGAACTTTCCATGTTTTGGTCCAGGTTGTATGAATCAGCCACTTGTCTACCATAGTTACTCAAGATTGGTTTCTAATGCGAACCAAATGCCATCAGTAGTTGGAGGGTTTTATGGAACTTATGATCTTGATGCCGATTTAAGCAAAGGTATTGGGCAGAACTCCTATTTTTCAGTCTCATGGGAGAAAGACTTGAGCACTGGAAGTTGGATTTTCTCAAAGAGATTGACAACATCTGCGAAGTATCCTTGGCTAATGTTGTATCTACGTTCAGATGCAACAAAAGGACCTAATGGTGGTTATCACTACGATGGCCGTGGCATGATGAAAAAGGTTAATTCCACAGTTCTACTTCATTATTAATGGTATTGAAGATGCTGTATGCATTGTAATGTTTAGTTGCTCAGGAGAGGTAAAAAGATGCTCCCATTATGTAGATCTGGATGTTACAAATATGATTAACTTATCTCTTGAGAATTCTTTTATTGCTATCCCTTGTTGATCAATATATTGAAGTTTAAAGTCACACCTCTTATTTGCTTTTTGTGTTTTCAGTTGCCAGTCTCTCCAAATTTTAAAGTAAGATTGAGACTTAATGTTAAACGAGGAGGAGGGTCCAACAGTCAATTTTATCTTCTTGATATAGGAAGCTGTTGGAAGAACAATGGAAAACCATGCGACGGTAATGTTTTGACAGATGTGACTAGATATAGTGAAATGATAATAAACCCAGCAACTACAAACTGGTGCCGACCAGATCTCTCCAGCCGGTTGTACTTCTACCAGGTTTGTTTCTGTATTTGCTCAAAACTCTCTTTAGGAATTCATGGATGGTCTTTTTTTATGTGTATTTCTGGGGATTTTAGTGTCCTTTCGAGAGCTAGACATCCTTTGCATGTTGAATTTTTGCTGCATGCTAGCTTGTGTCTGGTACAAAAGAAAATGGCTGAGTTATCTTCCATCCCACAGCTTCACCCTCTGCCAAAAAAAAAAGAAAAAAGAAATTGAACATGAAAATTCTGGAATTCACTTGATGTATTTGACTGTGGAAACTTTCTGGAGTTTGCCATTTTCTCTTATACTTGACTTGGTGCTCTTCAACTTGTTCAACAGGACCCAGGAACAGAACCTGCAAAGCGCGTATGGTCTTCAATCAATGTTGGTACAGAAATATATGTCAGTAGCGCAGGAGAGACTGCAGAATGGACTGTAAGTGAGTTTGATGTACTAGTTCCTCAAGGTGTTGAAGATGATGATTCAAGCTCCTACTGTAACCACCCATTATGTGGTGGGGCAAAGTAATATTTGAATACATATACGTAATCATTTTATCCTTTCATTGACAATTCCTCCAAACTAGAGGGAAATCTGCTATATATATATCTATATCATTCATTTCATTGACTATTCTTCCAAACTATAGGGAAGTCTGCTAAATACATCCATATTATTCATGTACGTTAATGCATGCTCATCATCTCCTTGGAAAATTTGATCGACTGGGAAGGAGGCAACTGGTTTCCATTATGAATCAGGAAACAAGAATACAGTCCAGAATTGTAAATAACCATATTAAAATCGAAATCAGTGTCAAAAAGCTATTTAAAGAGGGTGTTAGCTCCACCATTCATGTTTGCTTTGTTAGGTTTCCTAGTGCGCCAAAAACTTTGCTTACACCGTGTCCCTCTAACAACTGCGAGCAAGACTTTGCTTCAAAGAAAAACTCTCATATTCTTCTCTTTTCTCCATCAAGGCCAATCCATAAAACCAACTGAGATTCACTTCCAAACAAAACAATGGAGTCAAAACTCTGACTCGAACAAAAACAGATGACAAATTGGCCAAAAAATTATGATAGAAGGAAGTTCACGAAGTGTTCCAGTTTCATGAGTTCATTTTGAGAAAGCATCAGAAAATTCCCTGAGCTGAAACTAAAACCCGAACCATAAAGCACCAGTTGATGCAATATGGGCTTTCAGGCGCCAGTTCAACATAAATAGGAAGCTTTCCATGCAATCTTTTATCACTACATTTTTTGTTTGACTTATTGTAGAAACGGAACTTGGTTATTGCACTGCTTGCAAAAGACAGCTATCTTTAAGACTGTCGCTCACTCTTGTCTTCCCACCATTCCAAGAACTTAGTTTGTGCAGCCAAGGTGTCGAACCTGTACAATTGAAGTGAGTGGTTTGCAATTTCCTGTCCAAATGTCCAACCAAAGACACCTCCAGCTAAAAACGCCAGTCCAGAACCTGTCATATACAATAAACAGGCTTCAGAAACTTTAAATTCCTTCCCATCCTCAGAGAACAACCTTCAATACACCATCCAAAAGAGCCCATCTCCAATTGTTATACTCACGATTTACACATTGAAAGTTCCAAGTTAAAGATACAGACACTATAAATGTCTATGCTATATACCAGTCATCTGCTATACACTTTATACAACTCAATAAGAAGAGGTTGATATTTACCAAGCAATGGTAATTTACATCTTCATGATCTCTGGTAATATATAGTATATGAAACAAAAATGAAATGCAATCTCTTCTAAGCTTTAGGCACTTCCAAACTTCCAATCAATGTAAAGCATCAAATATTGCACCACGAGACAGATGAGTAGTCAGATTAAGCAAACTATCACAACTTACCATTGATCCAACATGTAAAGCATCAAATATTGCACCATAGGGACTTGAACACTTGACTTTTAATTTGGCTTTCAACTATTAAAGCAACAGATCTCCCAGGTACTAATCATGCCTATGCTGAATATATTTAAGTTTTCATATGAAATAATTAACTGAAAACACATCCAGACCATGTACGTACATATGGTTATCATAAAGAAAGGAAAGAGTAAAAACTTGTATATACTACAAGTAGATCCAAGTATTTTTATTTTTATTTTCACAAGCATGCACCTACAATGCAGGCAAGAAGACAGAAGAAACATCAGAATGAAAGAATTAACAACACAACTTTAAATTCCACTGAGGAACAAGGGACCTGAATAGTCACAATAACACAGACAACATGTTACACATATGTAGCGATAGTGTATTTGCTACCCACAAGTCCATGTTAGCAATTGTAAAACAGCCAACTGCATAAGCACTAGCAATTTTTGCAAGGAAACATGGATTAGCGCGGGCATTAGACATTTTTATTTTTGTTGGTATGAGGCTGTATCTAAAGTACTGCAGACACTCATCTTCCAATATTTGAAATCTAATTGGCAAACCTCTTAACTGATGTGATGTCATGTTAACAAAGGTACAGTAGGGAACTGTGAAATAACAAGACAGTCAATTGATGGCCAGCTCAATCAGTGAACTATCACAGTGATCATCTCATATCCATGTGAAGCTAGATACAAGTTAACAGACACATCCCTATTCCATACTTTTTATACGTACTTATTCAAATGGAAGAATACGTTAATAAATAAATAAATAAATAACACTGAAGAGAAGAGGAAGTAAATTACCATGCAAACTCCTTGAATATTTCCATGCAACTCCAGCAGTTGATACTGCTCCAATAACACTTCCTGTAACAGCAAATTTCGCTGCTTCCCTAGCAGTCTTCAGCTGAAAAAGAAACACGTTGCTTGACTATCAGACATCTGCTCGAGTTGTGGACTCAAAATTTGGCTAACTGGAAAATACCTAACAAGATAAAGTTACCAACTTGGAATGAAAATCAACCAATACCTTCAGAAAGAAGAGAAAAAGAAACTATATCATCTAGATATAAGACATACACAGGAGGCCATCCTCCCCCAATAAAATTAAACAACACGTACGGGCGCAGAGATTAATATTGAAATAAAGAACAAGATATGAAACATATCCAGATGAAGAAAATAAGAACAAAGAGTAATCCAAAACAAGCAATTATATGAATAAACAGATCCACAAAGCTCCACAAACCAACAAAAAAGACAAACACCCAAAAACAATAACAATCATAAATCTACACATAGAGCTGACGCACAAAGAGCAACGGCAAAGTAAAGGAAAAAAAAGACAACAAGGAGAAAGAAATTACAGCGGGGCCATGAACTGGATCAGTAGCAATGAATGCTTCAACATCAGCGTCAGACCAAGAAGGAAGAGGCTTATCACGCTTGATGAACTTGGAATAGTGGTCGAGGAAGGAGAACCTCTCCCCCCAGAACTCCTTGAAGCCCTCCCAATGCTTTGTAACAAACTGAGGTGAGACTGATGATGATGATGATGAAGAATCACCCATTCTATTCACTATTACCTGCAGCGCGACAGAATTTTATTAAATTTCAAAGAATGATACACCTCGTCAGGGGGAGTGTAGTCTAACCTCACCCCTCAAATGTCCATCTATACAAAGATTAAAAAAAAAAAAAAAATGCTACGCAGTACAACATTTAGAAAACAAAATAGACTCTTTATCACTGAATCATGGTTTGAGAATTTAGACATGGCAGTGGAGAAGCGAGCAATCATGGATACTGGAACAAGCTAATTTAACATCAAAGATTCCTGATTTTGTTTACGACCCAGTTCAATGAAGTAGAGATCATGCAAAGAAATGAGCTTAATTAACAATAAGCTAAAGATTCAAAGAAAACGAAGAACAAAGCATTCATCTAAGCAGGCAAAACGATACAAGAAAGAAAAGAAAAGCATGTGAATTTTAACAAACCAAACTTGAGCAAATTCGACCCCTAAAATTGAACTGGGAAATAAATCAATCTAAAATTTGTATGGAATTGAACAATAACTCAAATAGATTCTTACAGTGTGCCAGATTAGAAGAGCGCAAGATGAAGACGAACAAGGTGATGGCCGCTAGCCCGCTAGTCATATACCTATGCTTTCACCTAACGACGTCGTTTGAGTGCTCCTGAGGTTTATTCAGTAATTTCGTAAACCCAAAAAACATTTTTTTTTTTTGGTAAAAAAAAAAACACAAAAATCCGAGTTTTTATCACAATCAGTTCCTGAAATTTGGGTTATACGAAATCAAATTCTAAAACTATCACATTGATACTTCATAATTTATCCCGACATAATTTTAGTACCCTCCGTTAATAATGAAGTCTTTTTTTCCTATCTTATGTTAGTTAATTAATAGTTATCATAATTATTTCTTGTTTTGCATATTCTAATATTATTTTTGCTTGTATTTTTCTAACTTTTAGTTAGTAAATCAGTCTCTGATTATTTCAATTAAGACAGTGATAAATTTATCTCAGGAGAGAAAGTAAAAGGAAAAGATAAAAATATTCTTAGCAAAAAAGATGAGCTAACGATGTTATTGACGAATAAAGCTAAGGTAAGCTAGAGATTAATTTTGAGATATGAATGAAATGACTTTAGAATATTGAGAATTAAAGTCTCGAATAACCCAAATTTTAGAAATTGTATGCGAGTTTACTCAAAAACTGTTTAGAGAGTGTTTCTAGTTAGCTCCATTAGCTTCCAAGTGCGCCAAAAACTTTGCTCAGTTTTCCTCCACGTGTTCCTTTGGCAAGTAGTTGTTGCGACTTGCGACCAGACTTTGCTTCAAAGCAAAACTGTGTCAAATTCTTCTTTCTTCTCCGCAAAACCAACTAACCAAGTGTTGGGAATCAGAGCCTATATCACTCTGATTCTTACTTGAAGAAGATGAAGATGAAAATGGGTCTTCTCAATTCCGCAGCCTGTGTTGTTTTGGTTGTTGTTAGTCAACTGGTTGTGGTGAGTTTAGGTGATTATATAAGCAGAGTCTCAGAGGCTTACTTATCAGCTCTAGGAGACCCAGGGATGAAGAGCCCGAACGTCAGAGTTGCATTGGAAGCTTGGAACTTCTGCAATGAAGTTGGTACTGAAGCTCCCAACATGGGCAGCCCCAGACTGGCCGATTGTGCCGACCTCTCTTGCCCACTAATCACTGGTATGTTCAATTCAAAACCCACATGTGTGTTGAGAAGTAGTGAATATCTGCTATCCTTGCCTTTGGCTTTGAATTTGGCTTTCCAGTTTTCTTAATGAGACCCATCATTGCCCCAATTTCAAGAAAACTCTTGAGGGTTCTTTGATGATCGAAAATGGGAATACTAGATGTACATTTTGTAGCACATGTATAATCACTACCGAATTATGAAAGAATATGTGGGAAGTATATACTAAATGTGTTTGTGATTCTACTGGTAGAATTTGGGGATTAGGAATCATCTTGACGCTAATCAAAATGTGATTCCTCAATTTCTGACTTTGGTTTGTTTCTTTTGTCACCAAGCCACCAACTACGTTCGTTAGTACCACAAGACTATTATTTCTTTCCATAGTTGCATTGCATATATGCTTGTCATTTCTGTTTGGATAGTAGTCACTTGCTGCAATTTTGACCCTGATCCACACTCTCTGTTTCCTGACTTCCTCATGGTCACTTTTAGATTGCAAACTCAAGTTCATGTTTGCTTACTTGCTGATCATCTTTGGTTTTGCATCTGTTTCAATTATCAGATCCTATCGATCGCGCTTCATTAGGAGTCAAGAGTGATTGTGTGATTCATCACAGAGTAAATGAATCAGACAACAACTTAAGGGCTGGTGATAAGTTTCCTGCAAGTGATTTTAAGCCATACACAAACCCTGACTTGTATGCAACAGAAAAGGAGCTGTATCTTGCTTCTCTATGTGAGGTTAATGATTCTTCATCAGATCTGTGGCAGTTTTGGATGATCATGCTTAAGAATGGGAATTTCGACAAGAACACTACTCTTTGTCCTGAAAATGGCAAGCCTGTAAGCAGAATTGTAACGGATAGAAATTTTCCATGTTTTGGTGAAGGTTGTATGAATCAGCCACTTGTTTACCATAACTACTCGAGATTAGTATCTTATGGGGACCAGAATTTTTCAATAACTGGAGGATTTTACGGAAGTTATGATCTTGATGCCGACTTGGGAAAAGGTATAGGGAACAACTCCTACTTTTCAGTCTCATGGCAGAAAAATTTGAGCACCGGAAGTTGGATTTTCTCGCACAGATTGACAACATCTGCCAAGTATCCTTGGCTAATGCTGTATCTACGTTCAGATGCAACAGAAGGACCTAATGGTGGTTATCACTATGATGGCCGTGGCATCATGAGAAAGGTTGGTTCCTCAGCTTTACTTCTTTCTTACAAGGACTACAATTATCATCCCAATTCATGCTAAGCAAGCTCTCCTGGACATAGAATAACTTTAGTTGAACACTAAATGTCCAATACAGTGTTTGCATTTCTGACTTGTGAAAATGGATTATGCATTGTTATATTTAGTTTGTAGGAAAGGGTAGGAGCAGTTTATAATATCTAGATGCTTCTTACGTAAATCTAAATGTTGCCTATTTGCTGACATCGTTTCTTTTCAAACTTTCTTTGATTCTTTATTTATATTCGTTATGGATAAATGTTTTGATGTTTGAAGTCGCACACCTCACTACCTCTGGAATAATATCTTATTGTTTTTTCAGTTGCCTGTCTCCCCAAAATTTAAAGTAAGATTGAGACTTGATGTTAAGCAAGGAGGAGGATCCAACAGTCAATTTTATCTCCTTGATATAGGAAGCTGTTGGAAGAACAATGGAAAACCATGCGACGGTAATGTTTTGACAGATGTGACTAGATACAGTGAAATGATTATAAATCCAGCAACTACAAACTGGTGCCGACCAGATAACCTTGTCTCCTGCCCACCTTACCATGTCACTCAAACTGGTAATAGGATATACAGAAATGAAACATCTCGGTTTCCATATGCTGCTTATCATCTCTACTGTGTTCCTGGAAATGCAAAATATTTGGAGAAACCTTATGATATATGTGACCCATATAGCAACCCACAAGCACAAGAATTGGTGCAAATTCTTCCCCACCCTGAATGGTCTGTACATGGCTATCCTGAAAAGAAAGGAGATGGATGGATTGGAGATCCCAGGACATGGGAGCTTGATGTTGGTGCACTCTCCAGCCGGTTGTATTTCTACCAGGTATGATTTTGTATTGACTCAAAAGCTTTCTTAAATTTATTGCCCTTTGTAAACTGAAAGAAAGGATGCCATTGGAAGGCTATATTATCATAATGCACAAACTATTTTACATGGTCGTTTCTCCATGATCTCACAAGGGGCTCTTGAACTTGTTGTACAGGACCCAGGAACAGAACCAGCAAAGCGGGTATGGTCTTCACTTAATGTGGGTACAGAAATATATGTCAGTCACCCTGGAGAGACCGCGGAATGGACTGTAAGTGAATTTGATGTCTTAGTTCCTGAAGGTGTTGGAGGTACTATGCCTTACTGAATCTCCCAGTAAAGAATAAGTATTCAGTAATGTGCATACATCTCAATATAATCTGTACATAACTATGTATACTAGACAATATGATAATTATGAGACACACAAGTTGACCCAGTTTGGTAGTGTGTAAAATCATTCTTGAATAAGTATTCAATCCCTGTTTTTGTTAGATAATCTTGTAATATGGAAACCAAGATATTGGGAGAAACTAGTACTATAGAATAAATTTGTAATCAATTTATTAATTCACAATCTGAGATTCTAACAACATGAAATACGGAAATGTCTAACAAATGCCCAGTTAGCAATGATTTTGGAACACGGTTCTTGCCTACTCGACCTTTGTCTTGGGAGAAACTTTAGCTAAAATACAAGAAATTTTCATTTAAAACATGTTTTTTTTTTCTCATTTAGGCCTAAAAAATTAATGGTTGCTCACTTGTTAAATTGAAGTTTAACAAGAGTAACAACGAGAGTGGCATTCCCATTAAGAGTAAAAGTAAGAAGTATTTTCATAAACAAAGATGTAATGATGTGTATGAGCTTCTTTAATGTATCTATATTTGATTATAAATAAATGTGAATCATTTAACTGTTCAAAATTGTATTAATTGAGACATAAGATAATCGCATATCAGTTCACATTTCAGCAAGGCACAAGATGCACACTCGATACATTCCAGTTTAGAACTTCAACTCAGGCATACTATATACAAAGGAGACTGACTATCACTGGTTTGCCAACCTCTGCCTGATGAAACGTTCCTTCACTTTTTGCCTCTCTAAGTCTTCACATTTATGCATACCACCCAACAAAAGTAATTATAAATTTACATTGGAGCAGATTATACACATATAATTTACACTGGACCAAAGGCTGCTGGAAAGTTGAGCAGTGCTCTCAAGAAATGGATAATTAGTGTAACCAACGACTGGATCAGAAGTACAGAAAATACTTTTGTCATACTTGTTTAGAGGAGCATTAAACTCAAATCTCTTTGGCAAATCTGGATTAGACAAGAACCAACGGCCATAAGCAATAAGATCTGCACGACCCTCAGCCACTGCATTGTTCCCATCTTCCCTATCAAAACCACCATTAGCCATGAAGGTACCACTAAAAGCTTCTCTCATGGTAGAAGACTTCAGCATTTTCACTTTTTACTCCAGCTTCCTTCATTCTTGGCTAAATCACATGGCAGTACAGAATCCCATATTTGTTCAAGGATTGAACCATATAAAGGCCCAATGCTTCAGGGTTTGAATCCCCTGATTCCATATAGTCCGCAAATGAAGATAATCTAATTCCAACTTTATCTGCTCCTTTTTCATTAACAGCTTCAATGATTTCCAGAGCAAACTGGTAGCGATTCTCTAGAGATCCACCAGATTGGTCTGTTCGATCATTCACTTGGTCTTTCAGAAACGGATCAACAAGGTGACCAGTAGCTCCATGAATTTCAACCCCATGAAAGCCTATATATCAGACAAATTACAAATGATATTAGCTACTTAAATTTTTATGATTAGCAAAAGTCAGATCCCTTCTATAGGCAAAAGGCAAAACTTGTCAGTAAAAATTATTCTACTATAGCTCTAACATTATGTCTTTGATACCATATATTTTCTGAAATCCATACTCTTACGAGGGTCACATTTGGGCACCAAGAAGTGATTTAGACAACTAAAATCCAATCTTGCAATTTGGAAGATATAATCATTCTTTTATAAAACAAGAAAAGAGTGAAAGACTCCTTTTTCCATTTTCAGCTGCCAAAACCACTAAAAATTATTCTTGATATGGAGGGTGAAGAATAACTCTGCTTTTTTTTTTTTTGATTCAATTCATGCCATTGTGTTTATGTAGTTTCAGCTAGACCTCAAAGTACGTATGGAACTAATCTGCATGCATCTCTTTGAGTAAGTCTATTCCCTTTTACTACATTTGAACAGTACATTTTGCTTCAGCTCAAAATCAATCTTCCGAGTTGTATTCATAATCAAGTTGAAGGAAGATTACCAGCTTCGATTGCATTCCTTGCAGCAAGTCTAAAGTCATTGACAATTTGTGGGATTTCATATGTCCTTAATTGCCTTGGAGATGTGAATTCAGGACCATCAATACCGTTAGATAGTACTTGAGGCGTTAGTGGCTTGTCAGTAGAAGATATTGGAGCTTGTCCATTTGGTTGAAAAACTGAAAGTATAAGAGATAAGAATCACAATCTGAACACAAAAGACTTTAGTCGAGGATTATGAAATTCACTGGTATCAAATCCACTGCTGTTGATCAATTTGACTGATGACTGATCAACAGCACAAGCATCACCAATATTGATAATGAGGATGACAAACAGTACTATTACTTGCCATCAAGCTTACTAATTAAATTATGCATGGATCTCTGGAGACAATCAAACATATCCATGTTTCATTTATTAACACTTACCAGAGATAACTGGCAGACTGGCATGCAGTCAGCTGGTGACCGGTGGTGAAACCCCTGATCTGTAATTCATCCTCTTTTCTTGGTCCAATTGCAAGAGTACTTGAATCCATGATGCCTATGGCAAGCCAATCGCAACATGCTCTCTTAGTGGTGCATTAGTAGATTTAACTGTCACAAGCCTGATACAGTATCATCATCAAATCAATGGACAAAAATCGAATGCATTATGCTAGAGCCTCGAATATGCAATCTTTATTTAGACAGGACTCTAGAGGCTGATGAAATGAAGTATATGAGATACAGTAAGCACTGTAAGTTAGCAAGCAGTTCACCAAATCCCTTCAACTAATATGTAGCTTTCTTCTTTTACATAATATATGACATTCAGGTGTACGTATTGATGCAATTCTTCTATCTTGAAACATAAGAATATAACATAATGTACTTTTAAATCATTTATTAAGCACGTGATGAAAAAGCAATAGTCCATAGCTCTCGCCATGCTGCATTGGAAAATCAGCTTGGATGAACACGGGCTTCAGAAGTTCAATTAACTGTAAAATTTTGTGGAGGAGATATATATATTTCCTCCCTACCTCTGGAGAAGGAGTAATTATGTTAAGTTACTAACAGAACTTTGAATCTGGTGGAAAATATGAAACAAAAGAAATTTTTTATGGGAACTTGATTGAAAAAGTAAATATGAAAAAACAAAGCTGTTAACAAAAGAACATGTAACACACACCAGACATGAACTACGAGGAAATGAAACAATTTACCATACTAACATAATCCTGCAACTCCAATTACTGAACCATCTTTCACCTTCAACTTTCTGTATCCTCAAATCCCTTATCCTAGTATAAATACACGCATTGAGCTTTAGAAACTAAACTGTAAACATGAACCTGCAAGTAAATATATATCGAATGCTATATTTGCAATCTTAGGGCCACTGATTTTGATCAAGGCCAGACTATAAGGGAATGCAGCTTAACAAAATGGAGTACTACAGATCTGGACCCTATATTTATTTACCTTCGACGATGATGATGTTGGCAGAGTTTGAGTGAGACGATGTCCAACAAGTCTTTTAGAATTCATTTACCGTGGCTACTATATGATACAGATTGCACAAACAGCTTCCAACTCCCTTTAAACATTCAACAAAAAGCTTCAGCCTAGGATGTCAAAGCTAGTAAAATTTGATGATTTGATAATTTAGAAAGTACTTGTATTCAAGACCTAAAACCATAAATTGGATTACTTAAGATTCTGATAACATTTACCTAGTTTAGGTAAGAGCCACATCAACAAGTCAAATGGATACCATCTTTTTGGTGTGTACCACCACCGCTTGATAATCCTAATTCCTACAATGTGTTCAATTCTCCAGCGGGAATTAAGGATCATTTGGTGCTTCAACAAATAAGCAACCAACGTCTGCAAGCCGCGGATTTCAATTAAAAAAATTAATGAGTAAACAATGGTACTCTTATGAGGCACAAAGTATTTGAACCCAAATATGACACCTGATTATATTATTTGTATCCATGAGTAGAAAATGGTTAATCAATTATCAGTAAGAAGCAGACATCAGTGATTCAGTATAACATACAAAAGCTTTAAGGTTCGATCTTATGAAGAGAGAATGCCGGGGACATTACTGATCAATAACAGTTAACACAGAAGATTCCTAGAAATCAGTACCAGTTTCAAACAAATGAACTTAAAGTTCCTTATGATATTGATACAGAGAAGCAAAAAAAATTTGAGAGTATCAGACACACCAGGCAACAACTACAAGGAACAAAAACTACTCACCACTCAACAGAGTCTTGTAGCTCCAGTTACTAAACCACCATTTAACTTGACTTGATTTTGCATTTCAAATCCCTCATCCTAGTGAAACACTTATCAAGCTTCAGACACTGAACTTTTAACATGAACCTGTAACACACACACACACACACACATGTATATACATGCATAAAGTTGCAGTGTTAGGGCCATAGTTCTCATGGTTAGACTATTTGCAGGTGTAGCTTAACATAATGGATCTAGACCACTACCTTCGATGATGGTGAGGTGGCAGGGTTTGGTACTAGAGGATGTCCAATAAATCTTTCGGTCTGAGTTTACACGATTTATTGGGCTCCATGTTTATCGTTAGGATACAGATTATACAAAATCTTTCAAGTCCCATCTACCAAATCTCAATCAGCATTAACATCCCTTTCACAAAAAGCTTCCGCCTAAGACACAAAAACCGATGCCATGGAAATTAGATATCAAACATAGGCAATTTAGTTTCACAACTAGAAAGTGCGTAATTTGAAGCCTTTAAGTATTACGTACATTGGATTGCTTAAGATACTGATAACATATTGAGTTAAGGGCCACTTCAATCAGTCAAATGCATACCAAATTTCCTTTGTGGTGAAAGTCCACCTGTTACATATTCCGTCCTGCATAGAATGTGTTCACCAAAATCAGATTCATTTCTCCACCTGCAGTTAAATCTTTAGACCCAGGCCTACCTCTCTTTCTTCAGTATTGACTACCCTCTGAATAATTGTACTTTGAAGTCGCGGCAAAGCCAGATTCAAACCTCCTACAATTTTTTATGTTCGGGCAGCTCAATTGGTAAATCTCTCGATAAGTTTAGTACAATTCTTAAAGCAATACGTTTCCTAAGAAATATGGCCGCATGGATCGAAAAAGTTCAACAAATTAACAACCATCTCCTGTACCTAAGAGGCTGATAAAATAAAATAGTGACATATAAAAATTGTGAATCAGCAAGCAGTTCACCCAAAACTATAAGCGCCCTTCAACTAAGTTATATAGCTTTTTCTTTCCTTTACTACAATGTGACATCTTAGCATGCAATTGTTCTATCTTGAAACATTACAATATAACATAATGCAACTGCTATATACCTTTGAAACATTTAAGCGACTGAAGAATAGTGCATATCCCCAACATGTAGCATAAGCAAGTCAGATTGGATGAACTCCAACTCACAAGTTAATTCAGTCACGACCCTTGCTGAGAAGAACAAACAGTTTCTATATCAATTAGCTTTAACAGTTTATGGTCAAAAATTTCTTGTTCATCTTGGCATAAGAAGTTAGAAAAGAGACATGAATATAAAGAAAAAAAAAAGGCTTGAAAATGATATAATGGAGAGAGAAAGCAGAGGAATGATATTGAGGTGCATCTAGCTAGCATACCTATCTAGAGAGCTTCAACAGCTTTACAACTCCAATGACATTCTTAGTCCTAGAAGCTTCAATGCGGTCCTTAAGTGTATCTAGCTAGCATACCTATCCTGACTGACTTGCATTCATTCCATTTGCATTTGCAAGTTCTTCATGAAGAACCTAAAAACACTCTTAGAGTGAGAAACTGAGAACACAACAGAAGTTTTCAGAGTAAAAGATTTGTATTTCAATATGGACACTGCCAAATAAGTACTCCAAAACCATGGATTCAACGCCGAGGACATGGATAGAGATAGAAGCATGCCTCGTAATTAAAGAGATAGAGAACATCCTCATTGAAGGAAAAATGATTTGCTGCAGACAAACAGATAATCAAAATTCCAACCTAAATTAGAAACTGAAAAAAAAAAATGCGGAAAGGATAAATAGAAATACCTCTGAGAATATGTTCATAAATTTGTGTTGGAGTTGAATCATCTTATGAAAGTTGAACAAGCCTGTAAGCATGGGACTACAATGATTAAACAACTGAGAATATTCTTAGAGAATGCAAACTTGCAAAGTAGTTGAAATCCAGCAATATAAATACCTGAATGAAATTATAGGCTGGTTGGATTTTCTGTTCCAAAAGAATACAAAGTTAGACTAGTAAATATAAAGATTAAAAGAAAATAAATTTCATAGTAAATCTTGTAAAGATTCATTCAGAATTTGCATTTGGTGATCGATACCTGTTCAGTTCCTTCCAATTGTGAGGTTTGGGATGTGAGAAATGTTGTGCCACTCCTTCCCCACGTCTTTTTTGTATTCTCCTTCCAGAATTGGACAAGCCCTGATCTCCAATGTACGCAGTGCTTTTATCTTGTAGAGGAAGTCTGGCAGTGCTTTTAGCTTTGGGCACTTCCGAATTCGCAAGAAAGAAAGCAGTGGCATTATTGTCATTTCAGAAAGAAAGGCGCACTCTTCCCAGTTCTCCATGAATTCAAAAGTAAGTCGTTTCAATTTGGGAAATAAAGTTCCTGAGACTTCTTTTTCTATTCCCAGAAATTCAACTCCCACCTTTTTCACTTTCTCCATCCCGTCTATCTCCACAATTTCAAGCGACTGCAATTTTCCAAGAGGACGCAAAATTTCACAAAATCTCCACGTACTGAGCTCAAGTTTTCTCAAATTGTGTAAAGACTTGATCCAATACAGAGACTCGATGGTGCCATGGCACCACCAAATGGATAAAGACTTCAAATTTTGAAGTGGTTGCAATGCTTTCACTATTTCTTCATCGCCTTTTCTCTGCTCTCGACCTTCGAGGAAATATAATCCCAAATGAGAGAGGTGCTCCTTCTTCCCCAACTGTGCTTTCTCAATCTCACTCGCATCATCTTTCGCATCATTCCCCAACCCTCGTATCTCAAGGGTCCCCTGAAGCTGGTCCATGATTCCGAGATCTCCTAATTTCAATGCTTCATCATCATCACCCTCGCATACTTTAAACCGGTCTAGTACTTGCAGACTTTTCAAACTCCCAATCCCTTTCGGTAAGTACCTCAGCTTAATACACCCGTCAACATATAGATGCTTCAAGTTAATCAACTTTCCCATTGCCTTGGGTAGTTTCTCAAGACTCCAGCAGTGAACAAGGACCAGAGTTTGTAGATTGTATAAATCACACACAGCATCCGGTAATTCTTTCAAATTATGACTACGAGACATATCCATATATCTCAAATGAATCAATTCACCAATCTCTTTTGGAACTTCATTGAGCATGTTACCACTCAGATTCAATGTTCTAAGGCATTTCATTTGCACAATTGAATCGGAGCTTATGATTGTAATTCTTGAATCAAGGAGTGTAAGGGTTCGCATATTTTTGCAATTGTCAAATGAAGTAGGAAATGAAAGTGGACCTTCGGGTAAACTTGTTAAGGTCAAATGACGAACCTTATAATCACCCGGTAGGTCCATGCTTTGATTAGCATCTTGGACCGCTTCTATGATAATACATTCTTTTTGGGTAAGAAACTGCACAAAATCATGTACAATATCATGCATTTTGCACCCTTCAATATTTCCGAACTCATCTTTGCCAAAATCTTGAAAGAAAGACCGCATTGATAGACTTTCAAAATAATTTTGACCTATTATTCTCTTTTCTTTTTTTCTATTTGAATTAAGATAATTTTGTGACATCCAAAACTCAATCAAATTATCTTTTCTTAAATCATAATCTTTGGGAAATATTGCACAATACAGAAGACATCTTTTGACTGCAGGGGCCAAATCATAATAACTAAGTAACAATGGTCGGAAAACTTGTTTCTCAACTTCTTCTAATTCCCATATCTTACTCTTCAAAACATCCTGCCATTCCTCTCTTGTTTTCTTATACCACATTAGACTACCTAAAGTCTTTGCAGCAAGAGGTAAACCTTCACACTTTTTCACAATTTCCTCACCAATAACTCCAAACCCATTAGCCATATCTTCTTTCCTATCCAAAAATGCAAAGCGATTGAACAATTCTAGACAATCCCCATGGCTCAACTTGTCCAAATGGATCATGCTGCGGGTTGCTCCCATCATTTTAGCAACCCCTTCATTTCGTGTGGTTACCAGTATTGTACTGCCTTCAGCACAACTTTGCAATATTTCTGGTAGTTTCAAACTTTCCCACTGTCTTTGGTCTTCGGTCCACACATCATCTAGGACCAGGAGGAACTTCTTACTCTCAACATGAGTCTTTATACGTAAGAGTAGGGTTTCCAACTCACTTGAACTGCTTTGGGTTTCTTTTTTATCTAGACTTTCGATAATCGCTTTCGCAATCTTAATCTCATCAAAAGGGTCTGAGACACAAACCCAGACTTTCTTGTGAAAATGGGCAGTAACCTTTTCATTGTTAAAGACTAGTTGGGTAACAGTTGTTTTCCCCATCCCTCCCATCCCTACAATAGGGATGACAAGGAACGGCTCGCCTTCTTGGCTACTTTCTCTCAATAACTTGCTCAACAACATCTCTTTTTCTTCGTCTCGGCCAAATATCTTGGATATATCAACCAAAGATGAAGTTTTCTGTCGTTGAATAAGCTGTTGATCATCATGGCCACCTATTGTGGATTGATGAAAGCCATACCTTTCTCTTTCATCAGCAATCACAGTTAGTTTCTCATTCAGTTCCTTTATCCTTCTAGCAATGTTATAATGATGAATTGGCTTATTGGCTTGGCCAAAACAAAAGCAATTGGCGGGAATGGGGAAACATACCTTCTTCTTGCCTTCCTCCACTTGTTGTTTCAAAATTTCAGTGTTCCACTCGTCTTGGACGTCGTCCATCTCATACGATACATCTTTGAGCTTCTGCAACCAGTCTCTCACTCTGGCCTCCGTCACTTGTTTCTTCTCTGCATCCTCCAGCACAGCTTGAATGGCTTTGAGATTGCTGCAGAAACTATGAACATCTTCCTCAGCTTTCAAAACGAGTGTCACCGCTTGTTTTGTGTGTTCAAACACTATTGAAGCCAGTTGCTCCAGAAGCACAGAGATGAGTGCCTCAGCCATTTTTCGTGTTAGAACTTGGTTATAATTGAAAGAGAAAAGAATAGAGATGGATATGAAATTGTTGGATGACTCTGCTCTCACCTCTCTTCTACCAAGGATATGGTGTCGAAATTAGATGCGATAGGGACCGCTGGAGCCAAGGAATTACGGGCCTGAATCAGAAACGGATAAGCATACAAGTTTTGACTTGTATGATAGCCATAAATCTCTCTTCTGGTAATGTCCAAGCCAAAACGATAGGAACCACACGACGCCCCAGCTGCCACTACGATAATGTAAGGACATCAAGAATAGCATTGTTGCTAAAATGAATAGGCATTCTTATGAGCAAGAAGGCTAGAAACTGACTATTAAAGGGACTCGGTACACCCAAACTTGTAAATAATGCATTTGGTACTATAAGAGATTAAGAGGCTTCTCCAAGAGAAGTATGCATAGCACATAGCATGCTGCATGCAGAAGTATACTTCTTACGTAAGAGCATCAAATACAAAATTATCTGGCGACGCATAGAGAGCAATATAATCTGTATGACAATGCTTCACACTTAATTACCCAATATACTAATATAAATTTGAGAAAATAGAACCAGAAACACATTCATTTTTCTTGTTACGTACCCAACTGGGACCTTACTATTACTATGTGGACAAGAACCAGTTTAAAGCAGAACATAACTCCCCTGCTATATAGAAAATAAACTAAAAACTAAAATTCTTGAGCTCTTGGCCATGTTGATCAATGAAATTATATAATACTGAAGCAAAGATTAGACAAGTACCGATGAGAAAGATTGAACTTTCTGAGTTTGTAAGGAGTGAGGAGAGAAATGGTGGGAGCTTGAGCAGACTTACTAGAGCTAGTTGTTTGGCTCCAAAACTAGTTGGCGTGCAAACTGTCTCTTTTGAGCGTGTGCACAGGAGTGCCAGCACCGTGGGTTGCAGTCGTCGGGGAGTCCCTTGACCTGACTTCTTGAATCAAACGTTGTGGATGAGGAGAGCACCAACCTCGACACATGGTTCTTTTCTATGCCTTCCGGAAAAGGACTTCTTGCCTTACGGGTAAGGGCTTTGGTTGTGATCTCTTCGCTTCACCGAAACGATACTCAACGTTGTAGGTTGAGCAGAGCAATCACTGGGAAGTTTGGAGAAAGCACGGATTTGCTAAAGCGTATCTTTAGCTTCGCTGGTTTGCAACAAGGTTGCGGGTAGGTTTGCTCTGGAGTCCGGAGAGGCTTTGATAATCTATGCGATTAATTGATTTGAGAGTTGTGTCTCGTTGTGTCGTCTTTAGCCTCTATATATAGGCTGCTCGTAGATTCACCTTCCTTATAGGAATGAAATACTATATTTTAGGCCACAGTTATTGGCCTTGAATCAAATCAAAACTCTTAATAGTTTTGATAACTATCGTAGGCAATAATTAATAATTATCTGCCTTTGTCACCTCTAGAATGTAGGCAAAGATTAATTGCCTCTTGGAATGTAAACTCTCATATGCGAACGGTAGGATATGCACGTCTTAATTGCCTTCGCGAAGACTTCGTAGCTCGCGGCATGCAATCATGTATAGGGGATCTGTTATTTGACATTAATGTGGGGCACCCTGCTTCCTTGCATATATATATATATATATATATATATATATATATATATATATATCCTCACCTTGTTCCAAGTCCACCTTAATTGCTTGATTGCATGGGAAACCATAATTGCCATAATTGAGTCCTTAATGAATTGGTCCATGTCCATGCCACATTTAATTGCAATATGTGTAGCTTTGATAACTACCATGCATGCATCACGTCCTTACTCTTTTCTTAACTGATCAACCATGCCAAAAGCAATTATAGGAATATATATTCTTGATGCCAGCTTGCATAGTATTCGCTATCCTTTTGCAAACGTATCAATTGTATGAGAATATTCACCATTCGCATGGCTCACATCATTGTTCCCTCTGGCACTAGACTCGGGATCAAGCAAATCAATTATATTTAATTATCAAATATTCGATAATTTTCCTGTCAAATATTTGATAATTAATAATAAATCAAGGAGTATCCAGATTTGCCTCAAGATTGCTTGATCTCTAAGTAGACTTTATTTAGCCTCTAAACAGTATATTTCAAACTTGTCGAAAATATAGGCTTGGGCCAAAGATATTGGCCCGGTTTTCTTCGAGTCCCCCTTATTGGGAAAAGATGTTAATTTTGGGTTCAAACACTAGCTACTAATCCTACTATCTTCTAGGTTGTGTTTTTTGATGGGGTTGCAGTAGATATGAATGGAGGACCCAATTGGGTCTTGTTACATTGTTCAGGTAAGAAACAAGACGCTTAGGTAGGAACAAAAAGGAAGATGCCGTGGGTTGATGGAGTGGCTAATTTTCTTTATAGAATTTTAACCGAATGGAGTAATTGACTGAGATCTCTGGTGCCATTTGTAATTAAAGTGGAGCAAAATCTCATACTTAAAATTAAGTTAATTTCATTGATGACATTTGTAAATTCAGTGGGGGCATTATATTCTATATTATGATGGATGTGCATCTTCATCTTTTTTTTTATTTTTTATTTTTTATTTTTTAAGGAAAAGACAACAATCTAGATTAAGTGAAATTGAGGAATACATGGAGCGATGCAAAACCATCAAAAGAAAAGCAATAAAGCATAACAAGATGTACAAGCGCATCTATAATGAAAAAAAAAACAATAAAGCATAATAAGATGCACAAACGCATCTAGAGTAAAGGATAACAAGGATGTGACTTGATACCGAAAGAATACGATATCGCTGCACTGCATGTGTCATTAGAGCACTGTAAATGTAATAGTAACTGTGACCGGTGATATAATCACCTAGGAGAGGTGATTCAATCACCAAGAATTCGAAAGTGACCGAGGGTGTCAGAAACTCAAAAATTAGAACACAAACTCCCAAAAACCAAAACCAATACAAGCACAAAATGAGCACCTGTCTCGGATCTAATATTTGAATTTTTTTGTGACTTAATAGAGTGTTGGTATGGATTTTTTTTAATTATTTTTTTTATGGCCAATAAAAACTAAGAAACACAAAACTAAGAACCAAAGAGGTGACATGGTCTGCAGCTCTATTGGCATTTCTATTAGTCCAACACCAGCTAACTGATGATGAAGATTGCGCAAAGAGGCGGAGGTCCACCACTAGTTGTTGGACAACCCACTCCACCGGTGTTGGCATGGATTAAAAGAAGAAAATGTAGTGGTTGGTTTTGTAATTAAAAGATCGATTTAGATTTGATTATGGAAAATAATGGTTTTAAAGCATGATATGATAGGACAGACTAAGTTATTGACTTAGTAGACTCAGTGGGTCTCATGATGGGTGGTGGAACAGCCAAAGTGTGGTGATCAGGGGCAATGTTGCCGCCAATGGTGGTGGTGTGTCAGAAAATTCACCGAGTCTTCTATTCGTACTTGAACTTCAATTTCGACATTTTTCTTCATTTCTTTCTCAACCTCCACATTCCGGGCTCAATATTAATATGTTTCCCTCTTGACATGATTTCATACAAAATAAGAAATTAAATTAGTTAACGGTAAATTTACTTTAAAACAAGTTATTTTCTTTATTTGGGAATGTTGGATCATAATTCATATACATATTTGTGCAATAAAACATGGAAATTACTTGTTCTAAAGTCCAATTTAATGTTAACCAATCCAATTCCATTATTCTCCTAATCTTGTACTTTTGCTTAACCTTTGTGTTTATATATATATATATATATATATATATATATATATATATATAT
>BDJD01007212.1:87975-113879 GCA_002564525.1 Rosa multiflora
GCTTGGCCTCGGTGTCCACTATTCCGGCGTGCAAGGTAATTCGTCTATTTTCTTTCACTATTTCGAGTTTAGATCTGCTGGCATACATCAAATGAAAATCTGGCTTACAAATTATGTTGTTTATGTTCTGCACAAGAAACACTTGTAATTTGGATCTAAATGAATAGTCAAAATCTCGGTCCAGGTTAATTAGTTTTCATCATCAGAGAGATTCTAAGCAGTACTATCAAATTTTGCGTTGCACAGCCACCAATTTGGTTGAGTTAATGAATTTAATTCCTTTTTTTGTTTGGTCTATTAACGTGAAAACCTGTTCAACTAAAGAGAAAAAAGTTTGAAAACATGGAACACGGAGTGGACTCAATTGTAAATTAGAGTGATCAATTCATGTTTGCTAGTTAAGAAGTGATCTTTATTACAATTCATGTTCTTGGGAGGGAGATAGATCTGTGTAATGAAGTACTAGACTTGGTTATCTATTTCCTCATTCTCACATGCATGTGTATCTGGTTTCTGTGTTTTTAGTTATTTGGTAAGGTAGTGACATGCAATAATTTGGTAAGGTAGTGATTGCATGTATGTTCTTGGATGAGAAAATTGAGTACGTGAGATTGCAATAATTTGGTAAGATAGTGACTGCAATAATTTGGTAAGGTAGTGTCTCATTCTTTACTTTTTCCAATGAGCCATCTTAAGTTATGTTTTGTTGTAGTTCTGAAATTGTACTTTGATAATTTCTCTGTGTTTTTGAAAGAAACATATGTGCCCCTTAATGCCAGAATTTCAAGTGTGCTGTGTAATTAAGTGATGAAAACCGATGAATTAAGTAGATAGAGCTATGAGCCTGTGATGTAAGAAACAAATAGATAAGGTTAAGTATAGACTCATGTGGTGAACTTACAAGGCATGATATTCTCCAAGTCAATCAGTTGGTTCAGGTTGCACAGAAGTTCCCGAGTACGATTGCTGAAAGTGGATCTGATGGGGTTTCTCAGCAGGATCTACAAGCAAATAGTAACTTGTGAGTTTTTGAGGCGATCAACCAGTTTGGTATTCAATTTTAATGTCTCCTCATAAAGAAGTAGGGCTTCACTGATGTTGTTTGTTTCCTTCAGGTTCTGACAGCTGGGCGGTAGCTCACAAAGAGTTTGGAGTTGCAATCGCTGAATGACTTGGCTTTTGTAAAAGATATGTGAGGTGTTTGCAGGTATATTTTATTGCATTCATGGACGTGATTGTTGAGTTAGAATATAATGTTCAGTTTTTAGGTTATGTATATCTTTATACTTGAATTTTATTTTAGTTGCTAACTTTCTAACTTTTAACAGATATCAGAGGTTGTGAACAACATGAAAGATTTGATCGAATTCTGCCAGGAAAACAAAGTTGGCCCAATTGGTATTTTCCTGTTTTTCAATTCCTCTTTCCATTTTGTAATTCTCTACTGTTGCTTTGCATGGAGTTGAGCATATTGTTAGTAATTTCTTGTTCAATTAGTTGTATATTTGTATTCCGGCACCATCTTAGACAGATTCTTGAACAAACCATTATATGGTTTTGCCACTGATATCCGCTTGGTATTGCTTGTAGCTTTAATTTACTCATTCTATGAGTTAACTATCTTTTGGTGAAGTAGTTGTAGTGTTCAATTTGGAGCTAATAGGCATGCTTCTTGAGTATTATGTTTAATTAAGTTGATGAAGGTTTTGGACATGGTGGATCTGGAGTTGATTGGAATCAGCTTGTTGTCGTCTTCACATCTTTCCTGTAGGAAGTAATGTTGCTCTTGTTTCTTGTATTTGATATATAATGTGGTGAAGTTGGTATTTGGCTACTTATTTCTTGCTCTCATTGATTTTTTCTCATTTCCTTCCTCCCTCTTTGTTGTGCCAAACTTTTTGTGAGCTCCTGTGTTTTGCTTGTTGCTTGTTTCAGTGGGTAAAGCTATGGTATGTTAACATTTCTCATACATTAACTATTTTTACCCCTTTAAGGACTCATGTTACCACTTTGAGGACTAATATTACTATTTTGAGGACTCATATGGCAAACTAAAAAAATTTGCCACTTTAAGGACTCATGTTACCACTTTGGCTGCGTTTGGGGGGGCTTTTTTTCTCCCCCGCTTATAAGCACAAGAGCAATAACCGTTTGGTAACTCAGCTTATCCTCAGCTTTTGGAAAAAGCTGCCCCGGCTTCTATCGAAAAGCCGAAGCTGGATCCCCCCTGCTTTTAGAAGCCAGAAGCTAGCCGTGCACTGTAGCGATGTTTACTGTACATTAATGAATTTTTTAAAATCCCGGTTTCTACCCTCCGTTGGTTGAACCAATTACACTCATCTGCCATGAAACCCTCGATTGATATCCGCATCAGTCTCTCGATCTCCCTCTATTCACAGAACGCTACATCTCGATCTCCCTCTAACGCTGCCTCACTTGCATCTCATTAGGATTTCGGAAGTGAAATCGAAGCCTCAATCAAGCTAGGCTAATTGGCAGTTTGGATATTCAAGTTAGTTGGGAGGAGCAAGTCAGTCTCTCTCCCTCTGCTTCGTTCTTATCTTTAATCAAATTGTTGTTATATTTGTTTTGATTTTCGTAGTTATGGGAATGTTTAGCAAAATGGTTAAGCGAATTCGTATAGGCTGTGATGAATTTGTATGGATTTTGGTTGGTTTCTAGCTTTGAACTATTATCATACTTGTTCGTGTTTTGTGGCTTTTTTTTTTTGGTTAGAAAGGGGACCTAAAGAGGCCCACAAAAGAGAACAATACTCGATCTTAGTGTTCTTTTAAACCTTGAGCATTATGTTTTTTATTTCTTGGTTACAGTTTGGCCTAGGCATCAGATATACAAAGCAAGATTTCATTTTAGAGTTGTTTGGATTTGTATTGTTGTTAATATGAAAGAATGTGTGCAATGGCTTTTCTTTCCCAGCCTTTTCTTTCTCTCTTTTTTCAAATTTTGTCCCCATCCAGGCCTTATGTCTGCAGATTTGATTTGTGTATGAGTTGCAAATTTTGTCCTCATCCAGGTTTTTCTTTCTCTCTTTTTTCAGATTTGTAGATTTGATTTGTGTATGAGTTGTACTTTAACTGAGCAAGGCTTGCTGATTTGTCTTTGCAGTTATGATCACAGAGCATCTTAACATTTTGTATGCTATAATGACATTAAAAGCACAAAGAACACACTAAAATCACATAATATTGCTTCTCAAATATGCACAGTATCAAGAAAACTTGATTTCAGAAAACAATCCCAAGTACATAAATTCACCATTAAGCTTATCTAGAATATTTACAGCTATAGTGTCACTTTCTGGGGTTGACATTTACATAGTGTCAGCTTATCTAGATAAATTCTCAGCATTCCTCACTTTGAAATTCTCTTTATATATATATATATATATATATATATATATATATATGTATAAATATTTCCATGATGTACTTGTAATTATAGTGTCAGCTTATGGAATTCATAATTTCAAATGTGAAAAACACACATTTACATAGTGTCAGCTTTTTGGGGTTGCATCATTTTTTTTCCTTTTCTTTTAGTATGTACTCAAATCAAAGTTTGATATTTTTGACTAAAGGATGATAGATGTTGTAATTAATGAGGAAATTAATAGACCAGGAAAGAAAAACACACAATAAAGGTCGAGGTTGGCTTTGTCATTCTGCTCTTGAACAAATAATGCACTTTTTTATCAAGCTATGTGTTTGGACTTTGAATAATGAATACCAGTATATCAGTATGTATATATGATATTTTGTAAGCATGATCAATGTGAAATTATATGGAGTGAATGTCAACACCTCAATTTTTTTATTCCTAAACGAGGAGCAATTCTTAAACGAGCTCTCATCTCAAGATTATGTGAGAATTTCACTTTTTTTTTTATTCTTTTAGCTTCTTCAAGTTGCTTCGTAACTAGGGACTTGGTTTGGCCAATGACTTCACTGGCCAGTGACTTGATCAGTGACCTGTGTATAATAATGACATGGTCAATGACATGCAATGTGATTTGGCCAGTAACTTGGTCAGTGACGTGTGTGTATAACACTGACATCGTGACATGCAATATGACCTGGCCAGTAACTTGGCAAATAACATGTGACTGACAGTGACTTTAACAGTTACGTGATCAATGATATGGTCATGACTGTGACATGGCCAGTGACTTGAGGCACTTAAACTTCACAAGTATTTTTTGGACAATGAATTCAAGCGTAAGACAAAAATATATACTCAATCATTAGTAAGAAGATTTTATAGTGATTTTAGGAAGATTTCAAGTGGTTTTAGTCAAAGTACAACCACAACACTTTTTTCAATTAGGACAACCTCCCATAAGCGCATTAAACAAAATAAAACATAACCAAAATTGGGTTTCAAGACGCCTCAAAAGGAAGTTCTCGACAATGAGTGATTAAATTCTTCCAGGGTTCGTGCCCTAGCGGAAGTGACATGGCCCATGACATGTTTATGACTGTAACATAGCCAATAACTTAGCCAGTGACTTGAGGTTAACAGTGACTTTGCCGGTGACTTGGTGTTAACAGTGACTTAGCCAAGGATTGGCAGTGACTTGGTGTTAACAGTGACTTAGCCAGGGATTGGCAGTGACTTGGTCAGTGACTTTGCTAATGACTTGAGGTTAACAGTGATATGGCCAGGAATTGACAGTAATATGATCAGTGAGTTTGCCGGTGATTTGAAGTTAACAGTGACTTTGTCAGGGATTGACAGTGACATTGACATTGACTTGATCAGGAATTGACAGTGACATGGTCAGTAAGTTGGTCAGTGACTTAAGGTTAACAGTGACTTGTTCAATGTCTTGCACTAAGATCCATAGACTTGTTCAGTTTCTTGGCTAGTGATTTGGCCAATGACTTGGCTAGTGACATGTCCAGTTAATTTTAGTCTATAGTAACTTGACCAGTGACCTAGTGCATGACATTCAGTGACTTGGCCAGCTACACGGCCAATCTCTGTAACTTGGCCAGCGACTTCACTTGGCCAGCTACATGTACAGTGACTTGGCCAGCTACATAGACAGTGACTTGGCCAGCGACTTCACATGGAAAGCTACATGATCAGTTACATGGACATTGACTTGCCCAGCTACATAGACAGTTACACAGAGATTCAGTGACATTCGATTCCTATGTAACTTTGCCAGTTATTTTAGAAGGTACCTAAGCACATAAATTTCTTTCAAAAGATCATTGCAAACAAAATTATATATAGTAAAGCAATCCAAAAACTATATAACATGTACTGAAGAAGCTCACCAGAAACTATATAACATGTACTTAAGGAGCTTTCCAACCTGTCCTATTCCCTAAACAAATTTCTACAATTCGTTGTGTGTTGAGTTCTAGTTGTGCCTACTTTCTGCAAATGACTTTACCACATGAGCTCTAAATTTCAAAATGACTTGTTCAATGTCTTGCACAAATTTCTACAATTCGTTGTGTTGAGTTCCAGCTGTGCCTACTTTCTGCAAATGACTTTACCACATGAGTTCTAAATTTCAAAATGACTTGTTAAATGTCCAGTTGTGCCTACTTTCTGCAAATGACTTTACCACATGAGCTCTAAATTTCAAAATGACTTGACCAGCGACTTCACATGGAAAGCTACATGATCAGTTACATGGATAGTGACTTGCCCAGCTACATAGACAGTTACACAGAGATTCAGTGACATTCGGTTCCTCTGTAACTTTGCCAGTTACTTTAGAAGGTACCTAAGCACATAAATTTCTTTCAAAAGATCATTGCAAACAAAATTATATATAATAAAGCAATCCAAAAACTATATAACATGTACATGTACTTAAGGAGTTCTCCAACTTGTCCTATTCCCTAAATAAATCATTAGTCAAGTCACTGTTAACCTCAAGTCACTGTCATACACATGTCACTGACATGGTCAGTAACTTTGTCAATGACTTGAGGTTAACAGTTACTTGGTTAGGGATTAACAGTGATTTGGTGAGGGATTGACAGTGATATGGTCAATGATTTTGCCGCGGGTGGTTCTATTTGAACCCAGCAACTATCTAAGTGCACCCAACACTTAAAAAATTATCCAATAGTTCCTACTTTACCCTTATATATACCCAGCAATATAAGACAAACCCAGCAAATGTTCACAATGTAAACCCTAATCTCTTGATGAATTCATCACATGTGAAGATACTATCAACCTGAAATCAATCTTGAAGAGGAAGAATGATCAGCAGTTAGGTTTGACCTAGAGTAAAGATGATTGCGATGAAGAGCATGATGGATCTAAAGATATACTTGTGAAATTGTGAAAAGCCTTTAAGGTGGAGATCATGTGTCTGCAGTTTCAAATTACATTGGGAATCCATCAAGATATACACATTATACATATAATGAATTGACAGAGATGAGGAAGCTAACATGCAATTTTATATGGATTTCTGTAATCTTTTGGGAAAGTCAAATACTATGGAAGGAGAACCACCCAGGGATTTTTCAAAACCTGTCATATTCACACCAAACAAAGAAATCAACGGTTGCGACAATGCTAGAAATTGATAGGTAGGAGAAACCAGTAGGGATCACGATTCATGAAGACAGTGATGTGAAGTGGGTGAAGATGAACCAGAGACAGAAAGCAATGGAAGAGCAAGTTTATAGAGGATTGGCTGCCAGTTTCGCACAAGAACTAGTTAAAGTTGGATGAGTGATTGTTAAAATCTCTTTTTGAAGTTGATCTTGTATTTGTTGAAAAAGCTATTTGAAACATGTCATGTTGTTGCTCCCCACTTAAATCCCTCTATCTCATTCGTATGTAGATTGCAATGTCTTTTGATCAAGGATGCAATTGAATTTGGTGTACATGTTTGCTCCTCTGTCTCAAAATGAAACCTTTTTTACATGATGAATTACTCTGGTCAATTGCTCTCACATAATCATCCCTTAATCGCGCTCAAGATTAAGTGGGCAAAATCACTATCGTAGAAATAAGATGTAAGAAAATGGTGATGACAGAAAAAGATGATCGTCGGTGAAAGGATATCAAATGTAATGTTTCGAAATATAAAAAAACCAATCCTCTTTTGCCTGATCTCAATTTTGATGATGAGGAAAACGTTTGTGAGCTGGGTGTGCATTGTTGATGGGTATAATCAAACAAGGGTACAATTGGAAATATACAGGACAATTTTTTAGTGCTAGGTGCAGTTAGATATTTGCTGGGTACATTTAGAAAGACCCTTTTGCCGCAGACTTGAGCTTAACAATGACTTGGTCAGGGATTGACAGTGACATGTTCATAATTGTAACTTAGCCAGTAACTTGGCCAGTGAAGTGAGGTTAATACTGACTTAGTCAGTGACTTGATCAGTGACTTCGCTACTGACTTATGATCAACATTGGACATAACTAGTGGTGACATGCAATATGATATCGGCCAGTAACAATGATTTTGTCAATTTAGAAGATGTCTAAAACTTGAATTGCTGCAAAAGATCTATAACAATAATGTTTCATTAAGAAAAACTAAACATAACAGTGACACCATAAAAATATACAAAAAACTAATTGATTTAGTAAGCTGGAGTTTACAATTGGGCAGGTCACTGGCTAGTCAATTGCATTCTAAGCCCTAAACATATTTCTAAAAATTTCATCTGTCCTTGTTACTCTTCTTCATATCATTTTTCTTCCTCGCTGGAATTTCTACTTCTTCTTCACTTTCTTCCCCATGTTTTCTTTTACCCCGCCCTGTGTCTTCTGTTTGTATATCCTGTACAAAATTGTGAAAATAAGAAGATCATCAGTGACTTTAACAGTTACATGATCAATGACATGGTCAGTAACTTGGCCAGTCACATGGCCAATGACTTGAGGTTAACAGTGACTCGGCCAGTGACTTAGCCAGTGACCTGAATTGGATGTAACTGACATGAACATCTCAACTTATATGCATATTTCAGCATCAAACCTAGTATAGATTTAATGTATACTCAGTGCATCAAAAAAAAAAAAAAATGCAAAACAGGGGCTGGTTATGGCAAAGAGGGTTATTTGAAGGCATGGTCTTTCAACATAGTCTTTCATCTTCAAGTGAGGGTCCGTGAAGTTTATTATCTATATGCATATTGTGTTATGCTGTCATATAATGGATAAACTAACTAATTGTACTTCCATCGCAAATGAGTATTAACACACAATACCATATGAAATGAAATCATGAAACAGCAACAAAATAAGATGGACACACACACACACAAAAACAAAGCATAAACTACAAACTAACATAGCAATAGCCTTGCATGCTAAAGAACTCCTTGTCTTTCCTTTTTTCTCTGCTGTACCTTCTTCTGTTAGTATTTCGGCTTACAGTAAGCAATTAATAGATCAGTAAGAGTATCAAATAGCATCAAGAAGTAACATAAGGGTGCTAAAAATTAAGGGCATAGACCTTGAAATCTTGTTGCATTTACTAGATAGCGGCGTCCTTGGGGTACCAGGAAAACGGCTTTTGTTGTATGCATGCAATATCCCAAGCTTTTACAAAAGCCTAATATCAAGGGCATTTCAGAAGAATATATGTTAGCAATCACTGTGACAGAAACTAGTTCAAGTAAAAAATTATTTTGCAGTCTAAACTTGGCAAGTCAAAACATGTTGGAAGCAGTTACATACTTACTTTTCCTCAGCAAGTATCTAATAACAGACAAATATACCAAACAGAAGCTCATGTAATTGACAGATGATGGATTTGTTTTATTTGAAACATCTGTACCATTTGAGTGAATTTGGATATATTGTTGATCAAACTTGTTTATGAATCCCTATATCATTGTCCTTCAAAGAACTATGACCATCTTTGATGGAAATAGAAGCAAAAGAAAAACGTAACAATAGAACGCAGCTGTTAGTAAACCAAGTGGAATCTTTTCTATTGATCGTCATATACACAACGACACACTCTTGTATCCAATAATTTCCTGACGATTAGCGAAATGAAACCTAGAATTCAATATCAATTACAGAGTGAATTTCCACATAATCAACAAAAAAACAAATTAGCAAAATCAAATCACATCGTGTTGATATAGAACTAAGCATCTTCAAAGTATTAAATCAAAATAAAACGATGAAATACCAATTCAGATAATTACCGGGGGTTCTTCCTCGAGAAGGTGATAGAATGTATCAAGATCGATCGACATGTCCTCGCCGTCGAAATCCTCGGCGGCAAATCCACCGGCGGCACTCCAATTAGAACTCTTCTCCGCCATCAACATAATTCCAGAAACTCAAACACCAACCTAGGTCTCCTCCGCCGCCGCTGCGCTGTCGTAAAGCCCTAGTCCAATCAAACCCAGACGAATTGGAAACGGCGACTCAGATCGCGGTGATAGAGAGAGAGAGAGATTTTGGCAAGGTCGAGTCCGATGGATAATGGTTCAGACGAGCTTGGGTAACGGGAAGGGTACAGAGAGAGAGAGTTGTCAGTGGCAGTCTTTGTAATTATTTGTATTTTGAGTGTTAGGTTGTAAAGATGTGACCTTAATTATCATTAGGACATTTGTAGTGTCTGAATTATAATAAAGCACTTTAAAATGACCGAAATCTTTTATCATTATCAACTAAAATCAAAATATTAGATGTGAAAATCTTGTAAAAAAAAAAAATAGAGGAAATTTTAATATTTTAATTGGTTGAATAAGCACATAAATGAAAAGAAAGAGTAACACTGCAATCACACATGAAACTTATCAAAATTAAAAAATATTGAATCAATATAAAACATACCTCATTCATCAAAGCAGTTACGGGAATGTCTAACAAATGCCCGGTTAGCGATGATTTTGGTACACGGTTCTTGCCTACTCGACCTTTGTCTTGGGAGGAATTTTAGCAAAAATATATGAAATTTTCATTTAACAGATGCTTTTTCCAATTCAGGCCAAAAAAAATTAAAGATTGTTCACTGTTAAACTGAGTAACAAGGGGAGTGGCCTTCCCATTAAAAGGAAAGTAAGGAGTATTTCCATAAACAAAGATGTAAAGATGTGTATGCTCTTTAAAGATGTATTCCCATTAAAGATTGAAAGATATAGATACATTTGATCATCATAAATGTAAATTAAAAGCGGTGACACATAAGATAATCGCATATCGTTTCACATTTCAGCAAGGCACAAGCGACACATTTGATACATTAATTCCAGTTTATAACTTCAACTCCGGCATAATATACAAAGGAGACTACTATCACTCTTGCCAACTTCTGCCTAAACCGGCCTTTCCTCCACTTTTTTCCTCTCTCAAGTATTCACATTTATGCATACCACCCAACAGAAGTAATTATAAGTATACATTGGAGCAGATTTTAACCATACAAGTCTGTTGAAGCCTCCAAATGCTACTGGAAATTTTAGTGGTCTCAAGAAATGGATAATCAGTGTAACCAACAACTGGATGAGAAGTGTAGAAAGTACTTCTGTCTTACTTGTTTAGGGGAGCATTAAGCTCAAATCTCTTTGGCAAATCAGGATTAGACAAGAGCCAACGGTCGTAAGCAATAAGATCTGCACAGCCGTCAGCCACTGCATTGTTCCCATCCTCCCTGTCAAAACTACTAGCAGCAATGAAGGTACCATTAAAAAGCCTTTCTCATGGGTAGAAGACTGTCAGCACTTTCACTTTTCACTGCAGCTTCCTTCATTCTTGGCTCAATCACATGGCAGTACAGAATCCCTTATTTGTTCAAGAATTGAACCATATAAAGGCCCAATGCTTTAGTTGAATCCCCTGATTCCATATAGTCGGCAAATGGAGATAATCTAATTCCAACTTTATCTGCTCCTGTCTCGTTAACAACTGCTTCAATGATTTCCAGAGCAAATCGGCAGCGATTCTCTAGAGATCCACCATATTGGTCTGTTCGATCATTCACTTGGTCTTTCATGAACTGATTAATAAGGTAACCGTTAGCTCCATGAATTTCAACCCCATCAAAGCCTATATCAGACAAAGTACAAATGATATTAGCTACTTAAGATTTTATGATTAGCAAAAGAGAGACTTTCTATAGGCAAAAGGCAAACCTTGTCAGAAAAACTTATTCTACTTTATTGAGTCTTTGAGATACTGTCTTTTTCTAAAATCCCTACTCTTAAGAGGGTCACATTTGGACACCAAGGAGTGATTTAGAGAACTAAAATAAATCTGCAATTTGGAAGATATAAACCATCTTTTTATTACACAAGAAAAGAGGTAGACTCCCTTTTTCCATTTTCAACTGCCAAAACTACTAAAACTATTTTTGATCCTCCGGATCAAGAGAAAAACAGAGTTATTTTTTTGGGAGTCGTATTCACTTCATGCCATCATGTGTTTATGTAGTTTCTGCCTATATCAATTAAACCTCATAGAATATGTATGGAACTAATCTGCATGTATCTATTTGAGTAAGTCTATTCCCTTTTACTACACTTGATCAGTTAATCAAAGTATATTTTGCCTGAGCTCAAAATCAAATTTCCAAGTTTTATTTCATAATCAAGTTGAAGGAAAATTACCAGCTTCGATTGCATTCCGTGCAGCAAGTCTAAAGTCATTGACAATTTGTGGGATTTCATCTGTCCTTAATTGCCTTGGAGGAGTGAATTCAGTAACATCAACACCGTCAGATAGTACTTGAGGGGTTAGTGGCTTGTCAGTACAAGAAATTGGAGCTTGACCATTTGGTTGAAAAACTGAAAGTATAAGAGATAAGAATCACAATCTGAACGCAAGACTTTGTTTGAGGATTATCAAACCACTGAGATGAGTGATGCCATAACAGCAGAAGCATCACCAATATCGATGAAGATGATGACAAAAAGTACTATACTTGCCATCGTGCTTACTAAATTATGCATGGTTCAGCAATCAGCATATCATGGTTCTGTTTATCAACACCAACCTGGGATCTTGGCAAGTCATAAACGCATGTATGGCAGATTGAGCAACACTATCAACAGTCAAATCCGTTCACTTCTACACTTGCGCTGAATTCGGAGTAATTTTATATATCAAACTTCTTTCATTGCAGTTTGCAACCGAGTTTTTTCTGAAAATGCTTTTCATGATAAATTAAAGAACCTGATGCATCAATGCTCTAATTTTCACTTATGTTCACAATTTTTTTTATGATAAAACTATGAAAGTGAAGTGATAAATGTCTGTGAAGAACGCACCACTATTTGAAACTCTTCCTGCATGCCAGATCTGACAAAAGAATACACCACCTTTAGAATGAACTGCATCAACGATGGGTTTCCATGCTTCAACTTGTTCCTTTGTCCATAAACCAGGCATATCCGGAAACCTTCGCATGTGAAAAACACTAAACACTCAAGGGAATGTTTGTCATTAGACATGAAATCATCAATGAAACTAGAAGGCCACTCTAACTAAATTTACCCTTGAGCTGTGTCAGAAACTCCACTGGCTTCAGCTATTAAAAGACCCCCATTGGTTGTTCGCTGAAAGACCCCCATTGGCATGCGTTTGAGGAAGATTGTTTTATGATCTCCGTCTAGTCAGGGTGCTAAAACAACTCTGAAGAAGAGAAAGCAACTATATGATTTATACTTACAAGCATCTTATTAACATTCGAGGTAGGGTACAGAAGCAGTATACACCTATGTGGCCTGTGGTAGGTTTCAAAGGAAAATGCATTATTAGCCTTCATGCCCCTAATCCTTTGGAATCTTGCTTAGCAAGAAAATTTTAAGAAGTGTAACCACACAATAAAGAAGTTATTAAACAATTGAGACTGAAAATTAAGACACAACGTTTCCAAGTTGATAAATCACATCTAATATAAAAAATTTAACATCTTCCACAATCCCTGGAGAGATAGTTCACTAATAAACTGAGGGATAAGTAAACGACTCATTCACATCCAGATCATCAATGTTTGGAATCCAGATTATGCAAGGAGACATTGCTTTTGCTAATTCTAATTGAAGGGTGATATATAATTGGTCTTCCGGCATCATATCCCTTCATGAACTTAAGGTAATTCGTACAGGGGAAGTACTGATTCAGGTGTGTAAATCCTTCATGTGATTCAAACCCCATGAAAGTATCATCCAGGTCAAGGGAAAATCAAACCATGTATTAGTCCTAGCTAGGCAACATTTATGCAGATCTTGCATTCACGTTTTGGTGCTTCTTGATGATGCTAATGTCTGTTCTTCCCAAATTATACTATTTTGATACCATCATAAGATCTGTGTATTAATTCTCATTTACGAATATATAGTTACACCAACAGACCCGTTTTGAAAAATGCCAAATGAATAGGCATTCTGATGAGCAAGAAGGCTAGAAACCCAACTATTAAAGGGACACGCGCGGTACACCCAAACAATTAAAGAATGCAGCATTTTGATACTATAAGAGGCTTTTTCGAAGAGAAGTACAGAGAGCACATTGCATGCAGAAGTAAGAGCATCAAATACCAAATTATCTGGCAATGCATAGAGAGCAATACAAACTGTCTGACTATGCTTCACACTTAATTTGATAAGAGAAGCAGAAACACCTTCATTTTTCTTGTTAGCCAACTGGGACATAACAAACGCCTATTACCATGTGGAGAAGAACCACTTTAAAGCAGAACATAAGGCCCCTGCTATATAGAAAATAAACTCAAACTAAATTCTTGGGCTCTTAGCCATCTTGATCGATAAAATTATATAATACTGAAGCAAAGATTAGGCAAGTACCGATGAGAAAGATTGAACTTTCCCAGTTTGTAAGGAGTGAGGAGAGGAATGGTGAGAGCTTGAGCAGACATACTAGAGCTATAGCCACTACCTTCTGGGTTGTGTTTTTTGATGGTGTTGCAGTAGATGAGAATGGAGGAAGAAACAAAACACCTCGACAGGAACGAAAAAAGGATGCCCTGGGTTGATGGAGAGGTTAATTTTCTTTTCAGAATAAAATGGAGTGATTGACTGAGACCTCGGATGATATTTGTAATTAAAATTAAGTTGATGCCATTGATGACATCTGTCAATTCAGTGGGCATTATCTTCTATATCAAGAAAGAGTGTTGGCATAGGTTAACTTAGGGTAATCTCTTCCAGAGAAAAGAAACTCATTTAGAAAAATGAGCAACTAGCTTATACGTCTGACCATAACATTGAACATTTGCATCAAGAATCTATTATCACAAAATAATTACATGATCTGGCTTCTGCTGAAGAAATTTTTTGGCTTCAAAGAGCAAAGCAATTCAAAATGGATTAATCATGGAGACAAAAATAATTCTTACTTCCAAACTCAGGCCAAACAGAAAGAGGATTATTTTCCTGAATGATGACCGGGGGTTGATTGTTACTGATCCTGATCAAATTGTTTTCCTTTTTTGATTTAAAAGATTTAGATTTGATTATGAAAAATAATGGTGACTAGTTGTAATTTGTAAAGCATGACATGATAGGATGGACTAAGTTATTGACTTAGTAGACTCAAGTGGGTCTTATCTCTTACGAATTTTTTTTTGGTCAAGGGAGTATTTGGGAGGGGGGAGGCAGGTCCCCTCGGCCCAGGAACTTTATGATCGACCGTTTACCCCGATTACCTAAGGCAGGCCTTGGCAGGAGCCTAACTAACATCTGAGCCTCAAACCGGTTACAATTGGGAGTAGACAGACCCCGTAATGTCCCAAAGCCCACACTACCACATTGAAGTGGTCAGGTGGTAGGACCCACAGGCATCCGCAATCAAGCCTCGATGAACTTAGACAGACACCTGTGAATTTGGCACGTTTCACCAGCGTTCACATGGGCCCCACAAGACCCCGGCACTCAGCAACCTACCAACAAAGGATAAATTGACAACTCTAGGGTTCGAACCTTGGATGGGGGTGCCAACCAAGGCAAGAACCTTGCTTTACCAATCCTGCCAACCCTTGTTGGTAAAAAACAAGATAGGTGGTGGAACCACCAAAGGGTGGCGGAGCACGTCAGAAAATTCGTCGGGTCTTGGAATCGTATTTGTCTATTTAAACTTCACTTATGACACTTTTCTAGTTTTCTTCATTTCTTTCTCAACCTCTATATTCCCTACTCGAAATTTATATGTTTCTCTCTTGTCATGACATCATACAAAATAAGAAATTAAATTAGTTATGTTAACTTGAACTTTAAGACAAGTTATTTTCATTGTTTTATTTTTATTTTATTTTATTATTATTATTTTTTTATAAAGAAGATCAAAGGATTTCACTCATACCCAATGTTTTAAAAGGCTGAGGCGTAGCCGGGAGAGCCTCAACAAGGAGTTCGCCTTGAGGCGTAAGGCGTAAGCCTTACGTATAAATTAGTTGTATTTACGTATAGAACTAGTCTTATGTATAGAACATGTTTTGTAACCAAGAAAACATTATAAATTGTCATCCAGATGGAAGGTATGTACAATTATAATACACAACCAGCGTAAGCCTTTCTTTGTTGTCCCACTAGTACTAGAACTCATTGTGCCTACACAATTTGAAGGTATGTACAATTATAATACACAACCAGCTGGAAGAAATTAGAGTATTTACACTTGTAAGTAACCAATTAATGAAATGGAAGATCCAAAAAACAGAATCTGAACCTAAACAGAATGTTGTATATGACTTTACCGAACTATATGACAAATTCAAGTTGGCAAGGACTATGTCTGTTAGTAGTCATAATCCAAGGACTTTACCGAACTATATGACAAATTCAAGTTGGCAAGAACTAAATGACTTTACCGAACTTATTCATAATCCAAGAACATTTTCCAATTTGTTCGAAATCCAAGTGTTCATATAGTTAACAACACTTGGAACTGTATTCATTGATTTCATTCACACAAAAATTGAGATCGGCAGCAACAGCAAACAATTATAAGGTATCCAAATTCCAATTCCAATTGCACATAACAAAGAAACACGGAATCATCCAAAGAAAGCAAGGAAAGTTGAGAGAAAAGCATGATCATACCTTAAACTCATTTTCCTCAAATCGAACTACAACTCTCCAACTCTCTTCAAATCGAACTTATTTCTTCTCTAATTCTGCAAATAGCCTCCTCTAGAACCAAATTCTTGAAAAAACTTATGGGCTCTTCATGATTTTATCAATTTTTTGAGTATGGGATTGGAATTGGCAGCTCTTGAGAGTGAAGAGTCGGGGAGGAGGCTGCTGAGAGTGATTTGGGGCTTGGCACGTATTCAAAATGCGACCTAAATGAATCTAAACTCACAAAACACCAAAACGACGTCGTTTTGGTGTTTGTAAAAAAAAAAAAAAAAGTCCCAGGCGTTCGCGCAGAACGCCTTGACGCGCGCTTCCTCCGCCTTCTGCGCCTTCAGCGCCTCTGCGCCTCATCTGCAAAACAGAGGGAATTTCTCTAACGCCTCACGCCTTTTAAGCATTAAGGCGCGCCTGACGCGCGTTTTTTAAAACATTGCTCCTACCCTCATGTTGACTCGAACTCAAGACCTGGATCCTAGTTATTTTCATTGTTTTAGAACATACAATAATGACAAACAGATGGAAGGACCAATGCATACAATCTTCCTCTTTTCTTTCCCTCTTTGATTTGAGAAATATAACAGCATCAATTCCCCATTCGAAATTTTAGATAAAAATTGTATTATCAACTAAAGTCAAAATATCATATGCTTGTTAAACAAAAAAAAAACAAAAACAAAAAATTTGAGGAAATTATCGATATTTGATATTTTAATTATTTAGAATTTTAGAATCAGTGGTGTTCACCTGGTCAGTTGCTGACCAAAGAATTTATGCTCAATAACCCTTAGATTTACATCCAATGGTGGAAAACAAAACACCTCAACTTAATAATAATTTTCTCTGCCCTTGGATGTAAATCCAAGGGTGGTTGAGCATTATTTTCTTGGTCAATAATTGATCAGGTGAACATTTTCACGTTTAGAATACCCAATACCCATTGTAAACTGACAATTTGACACGCCGCACGTGTCAGTCAGATAAAATACAAAATCATGACAGAAATCATTTGTAGGAAACTAGGAACCATACACATATTAAACCAAATCAAATTGTAGTCAGAATTTTAGAATAGCCAATACCCTTTGTTAACTGATACCCTATACTTGTCTACTAAAGTTTAATATAGGGTCCTTATTGGTCACAACTTAATACAATAAGGGGGAAAATGGTAAAAACAAAATAAAAAAATTTGAAAAATATAAAACCAAAAGTAATACAACTAATGGTCAAAGTCCAGCAAATCTCTTTAAAAGGGATTTTAATTTCAATAAGAGGAATGGTGATTAACCATTTAACCAGCAAAAGCTATTGGCAGGAAAATATTGACAGTCCAGAAGCTACTCAACCTTAGACATGCTATAGGTGATGCTTCTGAAATCTCTAGAAAAATGGACATGACTATCTTTACGGTTAATATTTTAATTGGTTTAATAAGCACATAAATGAAAAGAAAGAGTAACATTAAAATCATACATAAAACTTATCAAAATTAGCAAATATTGAATCAATATAAATCATACCTCATTCATCCAAGCAGTTAACACATCCAATCGATATCTAAAGTAGCAATAAATTGCCAGGAGAACAGAACTCAACTCTCTGAACGGTTACAAAATTAATAAATAGAAGCTTACAATAACCATCTGATGATTTGTATAGGTGCCGTGCCGTTGCAAATATATCCAATCTCTTAATTGCAGCAAGCTGGAGGAAGAATCAGAGTCCAACCAGGACAGAAACCTATTTCTGGACTTCAAGTTTGAGGGATTGACACGTGACAGATGATGGAAATGCCAGGAGTACAAATACCACTTAAGAATTCATACAGAGAAATCAAACTTTTCCAGATTGGCTATCACCAGAAATTACTCGGAAGTAACTAGAAACAGCCAACTCAATGCCACCAAAGGCACTATATATACTTGTATTGTCAGCAAACTCTAGGGGGTGTTGCTCCTCGGAAATTCCCTCTTTTGATTCCTTTCATGGAATCTAATGAGTCCAATCATTCTAATATTTCCCCTTCCTCTATATCATCATCTGACAATAAGAAATCCCTGATACCTGAAAGATTTCTTTCTATCCCTTCACCATCCAAATCAAGAAAATCATCAGGATTAATTTCAGCAATAAGATCTGAATACAAGTCTATTAAGCCTTGATCAAAATCAAACTCCATGTCTTCAAAAAGGCCTTGTTCCTTATCCTTGGAGCGTGAACCATTTTCTGCTGCTAGTGTTGCAGACAAAGATCTATCTGATGCATTATTTATCTCTTTCTCACACCTGCTGTCGTTGGAAATATGAGGCAGGGAAACTGAAGTCTCATGTCCCTTTAGATCTAACACCTTAGGGCAGCTGTTGTCCTCTTCTATTTCCTCCTCCTTAAAGGGTACACCTTCTGCGCCTGGGTCATTACTTCCATAATTTTGAAGCTCTTGTTTCTGAACATTACGTGTGACATCTTTAACTACTTCAAAATCAATACGGTGTGAAGGAAGAAAAACATATATGACAGGATATTCCAAAATATCCAGGTTGGCTAACTGCTGCCTGATTGGAACTCTTAAATCTAGCTCACGGAAAGGGGACCTGGTGCCCTGTAATCACAGCCAAAGACAAAAATTAAAAGAACTATTTAGTAGGCAACATTTTTAAAAAACATAATATAGATAATATCAAAGTCCGTATATTAGGCTTAAAACACAGCTCCAGTGTGACCCAAAGAACACATATTTTCACCATATCCCAACCTTACTATCTTTATATACCTTCACCTGAAAACATACACATCTATAGCATACAATTAGTATTATAAACATGTACACATATATTTCCTACAAGGGAAAGAGTAAGGACACCATAGCAATTGGTAGAGAGATGAAGCACTATAGCAAAAGCAGACATAAGCACACATATATCAGTCATAAGCCAGGGCTTGTACAAGAATGCAGTAATTTAAACCAAATTGTAATTGCGCTAGCACTAATCACATTAATGGAGGGTCTTGGCCAGAATAAACAGTGATTGATTATCCTTAACCCACCTGAGAGTCCAGCAGGAACTATTTTCCAGCTTTCAACCTAACTTTAGATGTTCACACTGAACTATTAAACATCAACCAGATACAAAAGGACAAACCTTTGGGCGTTTACGAATAAAAAGTCTGAGAGAATCCAGCTGCTCTATACAGAATTGCCTCAGCTGATGATTCCATGGGCCAGGCTGTAGATGGTCTTCAAGAACAGAGGAGAGGTTCATGTTTTCATTTACTCTATAACAACATAAAAACACGCATCAGTTGTCAAACTATATTACCGAAAACTCAACAAACAACCAGACATGGAGAGAAGCAGGCTCACCCATGGTCAATCAGAACAACATCTGTAGAATGAAACCGCCACTCAATGGTCCATGTGATGCATTTCTTCCTGCAGCAGACAACACAAAATATAAATAACTACTTTCGCAATCATTCAAGTAAAAACGTATTGCTAATAACATGAAACAGTTGAAGGGCATCGAAATTAAACCTTGTGTCGTATCGGGTCTGATTTTTGTCCCTCTTTGACATACCAGTAGGCAAAAACAAGAGTTTAGTTCTGCGACTGAAGGCAGCACCGCGGAGGCTCTTAAGATAAAAAGGCAGCCTAAAACTATTGTATCTGCACAACTTATTCCTCAATCTCTGAGCAGAATCCGCAACCCTCTTCACTTCCTCAAGCAGATTGTAGTCTACAACATACAATGATTTAGACAAGGAAGGAGCTATTAAGAAACCAAAAAGATTGAGAATTTGAGATAAAGGGTACCCGAAAGGAGGAGATTATCATCCATCTGAGAGATGGGTACGAAGTGGGTTTGGCTTCTCTTGCCCGTACAAGAGGTACGAATCTTGTGGGCTTTAACGCAGGGAAGGCTGCAGGAGCGTATGGAGCAACCGGGACATTTGTACTTGGATTCTTTGGCTTTGCACTCTTCGCATAACATTGCCTTTGCCTTTGCCTTTGTCTTTGCCTCTCCTCCGTCCTCCTCCATTTTGTGATCACGAGCAGAGAGAGAGAGCAGCTGCCGCACCGCTAAACCAGACCAGAGAGTTTCTGGAAGGCAGGGTTTGGGTTTTCGGCGGGCAAGGGCTACTATATTTGGGCCGGGCTTTTTTTTTTTTTTTGAAAGATTCTGTGCCTTTTTTTTTTCTTCTTTTTCTTTTGTTTTTTGGGTGAGATGTACAAAAGAAAGTCAGATGCCAACACAATTTTGGAAAATGTGTTTCATCATTTCTGTCCAACACAGTGTTGGTAAAATTTCCATCTTCAAACTCTCCTCCCCTTCTAATATGAAAATACATGTATGTTTTTATATATGTGTGTGTTTTACTTTTATTATAATGTTGAAGTAATAATTACTGCTTATATTTACTTTCCAAACATCTAACATGGTAACATCTATGAAAATTCATAATTTAATTAATGGAGTGATTTTATTTAGACCAACTATTTCAGCCGTTTGGGTCGAACTTGGCCGATTTTAGATCCAACCAAACCGCTTTGGACTTAAGTTAATCGACTTATCAAGATTCAGCTCGATTGAGTCGTATCGATTGGCATATTAACATATGTGAGTAATCAAAGATCATATTCTGAATAGAACTAAGTTATGAAGAAATAGCTAAAGGATTGGAGGCCATTTAGTCTTCACCATCTCCAGTTCTCCACAGTCAGACCTGCCCAAATTCACAATCCATTATTCTTTAAAAGTTATACTTCAAAAAACTTGGCTACAAAGCTCATCAATCACCAGGAAAGATAAAACTCCATCTTCATACATGCAGTGGCGGATCCAGGATCGAATTGTTGTCTAGGCTAATTAGAAGTGCACAATAATTTTTTTTGTTTGAGGTTTGGAACCCAGTGGGAGGCTCATCCTCACGCCTTTATTATTTTGGATCAAAACATACAACGGATGGGACATAAAACCAAACTCCGTAAATTAAAAACTACAAGTATACATTTGTTGTAAAACAACAATAAACTAACTAAATCGTACCCTTCGAATATTGTCACGCTCATTCAAAGGGTACTTGGATATTGGACGCCGTATTCCTGGATCACGTTCAAGAGAACTAACATCAAAACTTTCTTCTCTCTCAATTCTTTCATTATGACACTCTTCTAGTGGAATAGATGGAGAATGGTTTAAAGGGACATCATTAACAGAATTCTCAGTCACATTTCTACTCCCACTTCTAATCTCATCGACACTATCACTTGATGGAGTACCACTTGTAAACCATGACAAAAGATTTTTGTACCTCTTGAGTTTCCGGTGATCCGTCATTATAATCAATACCTATAATATTATACAGATACCACCATTAGAATTATATATATATATATATATATACACACACATTTCAGACATAACGCAACTACAACTAATTATACATTATTATTAGTTACTAACTAGCAGCAAACTTTAATGTCTAATGGATTTAATATGTGCCTCCTTAACATATATATAATTCTAATGAGTTTGTGAAAGGAACACTCATTGATTAAATAAGACAGGCTAAAGAATATAAAGTTAGCAACACTAACCAGATGGAAAGGACATCAACAACAATCTCAGTATTGTGCATAAACCCAGACACTATCACCAAAACTCAAAATTCTCCAATCTGCAACACAAAATGCACATCTTTAAATAAAAAATAATCAGGGTGTGTGTGTTTGGTGGGGTGGTAAGGCTTTGGTCTCATATATAAGAGGTCAGGAGTTCGAGTCCCATCAAGGGTGGGAATGGGGTGGGGTTTTTTAAAAAAAATAAAATAATAATAATAATAATAATAATAATAATAATAATAATCACAACATAATCAGAAGCCAAAGAAAGCATCAAGAAATCCCAAAACCCAACAAAAGCTCATTCAAATTTTTTTCTTTTTTTAGCCAGTAATTTATCATCAAAGACATCAGTTGCCAGTTGGTAATTCTAACTAAATATACAATCATGAATCATCATAGCCTGAAGCCTCATAGGCTATCCACCGACCATGATCAAGATCCTCAGCTAATTATCATCAAAGACATCACTACATCACTAACATCATCGGTAATTCTAACTAAAAAAGTAAAAATACAAATATACAATCATGATTCATGAATCATCATAGCCTATGACTCTATGAGGCGGCTATCCACCGAGTGACCGAGTGACCGACCATGATCAACAGATCAAGAATCAAGAATTCAAGATCCTCAGCTAACATGGAATCTCTCTCTCTCAGTCTTTGTGTGTGTGTGTGTGTCTCTCTCTCTCTCCCTCAGTCCCTCTCTCACCCAAACCTCAACTTATACAATATACACAAAAGCCCAACTCAGAAGTCAGAACCACTGGTAGCAAACAGAATCGGCAAGAGGAGATCTGAGATTTCTTTGAGGAAACCCCATTAGGGAAAAACAGATCAGGAAGAAGAAGTGAAGAATAGAGATGTATCACAAATTTAAAACGGGGGAGATCGATAGGATTAGAGCTTCATACCTTGTTTCAATCGATAACTCGATAACCTCCATCGAAACACTAGAGAGTAGAGACAGTGACGCAGTGAGGCTGTGGGAGACTGGGAGCTTGGAATACAAGCGAATCAAACATATAATTTTTTTTTGTCTTTGGGCTCCTATGGGCTGAAGGTAGAGATATATACTTAAGGGATTTTGGCCCAAAATGTTGTCTAGGCTTGAGCCCGTAGAGCCTTCTACTTCGTTCCGCCACTGCATACAGGGTTTTGGACCGATATGATGATGAAGAATCATGATCATGCAAGAGTATAAGTTATAGGATTGCCATGGATTCTTAACTTTTAGTTTTTCCTTATAATGTATTTTCAATTACAAGTTAATGTGAACAGCGAAGTTCAGAAGTTATATTTCTCTCATTATTAAGATACACAAAACAGGAAATCCAATAGTTGCTACAAGTCAAAAGAATTGAATTCATCGCGTACAAGGCTACAATTAGTTTGCATCTTCACGTAGTCACAAGCTACAATTAGACACTTGACAGGGCTCTTGAAGAGAACCACAACTTACATTATCAAACAGCTAACACTACACTAATTGAGAACTCAACAGTCTGGTTAACCAGCCACTTCCCCTTGGTATTTTTTATTTTAATTTTAATTTTACATTCCATGAAAGAAAAGTTACAAGAAAACGTTAAAGCAGACCAATGCAGGAATAATATATATTATATAAGCGAGTTCAGGCTTCCCATACTCAGCTGGAAACTCAAGCAGTGCTGTCAAGAAATGGATAATCAGTGTAACCAAGAACCGGATCAGATATGTAGAATGTATCTCTGTCGTACTTATTTAGAGGAGCATTAAACTCAAATCTCTTTGGCAAATCTGGGTTAGCCAAGAACCAACGACCAAAAGCAATAAGATCTGCACGGCCCTCAGCCACAGCATTGTTCCCATCTTCCCTGTCAAAACCACCAGCAGCAATGAAGGTACCATTAAAAGCCTTTCGTTGGTGATAAATTCTAAGTCTCCTATCTCGATAAACATGAAGCAGTGTTGGACTCCTTATGGGATGAGTCTAACTCGTTTTGTTTTGGCCAATATAAATAGGGAGCAAAGTCCCTGTATTCAACACCGAGTATTGCATATTGTTCAGCCCCATTCTGAAGCTTTTGGTGTTGACATACAGAAGGCTTTCTTCTCGAGTTCTGCAGCTGCTATTCATTCTTGTTTCCAGTTGTTCAAGATGTCTAACCTTGGTCAAGTTGTTTCTGCAGGGATCCAGAGCGTCAATGATGCAGGTGGAGTCCTAGTTCTACTAGGAAAGCTATTCTGCAGATTATGTGATTGTTATGCAGCTGGTTTATTGTTCTTGATGTGTGTTGTATGATATGATCTTGTGGTTGATGTGTTGTTTGTTGCATCATGTAGAATTAACAAATGGTATCAGAGCTTAGGAATTTCATAAAACACATATCATGCGTTTTTGTTTCTATTCAGAAAACCATGCTATGAAAATTATTTTCTGGAAAATAAAATATATTTTCTATTTAGACTAAAGCAGGCCTTAAGTGGTTTTAACCCCGTTTTTAGTACTAATCCAACTCATTAAACAGGCCCAAACCCGAGTCCAAAATTTACATATTATTTAAAGAATGTTACCGTTAGAACATAACGGTCACTTTTTGCTTTAAGGGATCGGATTGAGTTAGAGCTCACTGAGATGAATTCTCAGTTATGGGATTCAAGACCCCTCTTTAGAATTGATTGGATCATATGGAAGGGTTGAAAATTATTGCTTGTTTTCTTTTGCTTCCGCTATAAAATAATTGTTGCAGCGCTGTAGCAGAGGCCAAGGTATGTTCATTGGGAATCCCAGAACTTGTATTTCAATTTCTGCATATGGAAAGGGTTGTCATATGGATTACTGTTTAGCATATGGAAAGGGTTGTCATAATCATATTTGGAAAGCTTGATCATGCATATTGAAGGATTTCTGCATATATGGTTAAATGCCTTACTGTAATCGTGTGATATGAAGTTTTGTTTTTGAAAATTGTATGGTTACTGTGATGGTATGATTTGATGATTTTGATTGAGTATTGTTTGTTTCAAGTATGCTATGGTTTTTAGTTAACAACTAGAAATATATCTCCCAACATTAAAATCTGCAGTATTGTTATTATCATAGCATAAATTAATAAGCTCATACAGAAACTGAGCATATGGTTATTAATTCTAGTTTTGTGATTCTTGGAAAATTATACTGATTATTTTGCACAAAGCAAATCTTCACTGTCGTTTTACAAAATTTGAGTATTAACAAAACTGAAACTTGTGTTACTGCATTTAAAATTGCACTTATATTTTGTCTTCCAAAGAAGTTGTTCACTGTGTAATTTTGAATGCAGAACAGCATCATATGTAATCACAACTATCTATTTAGATACCTTGAAGCTTTTCTTGTCCAAAGATCTTGACTGATTCAAGGAATGACTGATTTTTGTAAAATGCAGTATGGTGATTTAGAACTTTAGAATGTTGAGTTTTATGCCACAAAGGTGTTACTTGATATTAATTCAGTTATGGGGTTTTATGGAAAACTAATCATGTATCTGCCTAATTTTAAAGCTCATGACTGCTCTTGAATTTTATGTCTTTTGCTTTATTTTGGGTGTGTTATTCAAATACATGATTTTGTTTTAAAGATTAACACACAGATAAAAGTTTTACTGCAGAAATCTTATTTTCTTTATTTTTCTGTGTTTTTAGGTCTGAATGTGGTCACTATAGGCCAAATTCAGTTGCTTAATGGATGGAATTATAAGAAGTGGAGAAACCAAGTTGAATTTTATCTGTCTATGCATCAAAACATGGATCTTTGCTTGATTGAGGAACAGCCATTAGAGCTAGACACTGAGAGCACAGAAGAAGATAGAAAATACTATAAGGAGTGGTATAGCGCCAATAGGAAAGCCAAAAATGTGATAAGAACCTCTATGTCTGACACAGTTAGGGGCTCGATCATTGAGCCAGAGCTTGCCATGGATTTCCTAGAAGCCATAGGAGACAAATATCAGGAGAGTGACAAAGCTGAGGCTGCTAGGCTATCCAAAAGGTTTAATGAGCTGGAGTTTTCAGGAAAAGGAAGTGTAAGGGAGCACATTATGGAGCTTATTGACCTCAACTCGAGGCTGAGGGATTTAGACATGGGAGTTAAAGACTCTCAGGTTGTGCATGTGGCACTTCAGTCACTGCCTAGCACCTACAGTAACCTGAGAACCTCCTACCATGCCCAAGAGTCTAACTGGGA